>CATIWF010080824.1:0-63076 GCA_949630135.1 Balakata baccata | reverse complement strand
CAGGTGTGTGAGAGCTTCTTGGGCACAAATGCTTTAAATGGTTGTCGTGATTTGGTGAATGCAGACAATGAAATCTTTGGTTTAATTGTGTGGACTGCTGTGCTTTAGTTGCTGCTTCACTTCATCTGCTTCCATATGTATTGTTGGGTTATTTAAATTTTATAAAAATAGTTTAGAATCTAGATCATTATTTTCTTGGAAGGATTGTAGACCTCTCATGGTGATCTGGAATATATTTTGTTGCTAGTTTGTAGGATCCTTTTTTTCCTGCATATTACTATGTTTGGTGCTATTCATGCTGCCACAGGCTAGTGTTTAATATCTGAGACTGTTTCTCTGGCCTTTTTCTTTGTATTGGAAAATTAATGTTTTATTGGTGTACTAATGTTGATTTATTTCTATTGATGCACAAATATTATCTCTGCAAATATCTAGGAATTCATGGTAATTGGCATACGATTCATGCTATATAGATAGACTTGGTTCAATCATAACATACTCTGTTCTCCAGAACCCTTCTTCCCCTCCTCTCTTACGAATGAACAAGGCTTTATTTTTATTGTTACCCTTCCGAGAGTAGGTTTGTATATTTGTATTTGATGGTTTGAAAGAATTCATGTGTCCGATATGGTTTGTTGCACCAATTGAACTCAACCTGGGTGTTTATATGCTTAAAAAGTCGATTGCATGGGGAATTCTCAAAAAAGATTTTGACTGCCAATTTGTGTCTTCAGTTGTTGGTTTAACTTGAATTCAAATGCAGAATTTATCTTTCAAATTGGTAATTGCTGGAAAATTTGTTGTTAAATGCACTTATTAAACACTCAAACCATGATAGCGATAAAAGTCAGTAATTCTTACTCTTTTTGCTTCTTTAATAGGAAGGCATAAAGCTTCTTCAGTTGCTCCCTCTTATCATCTTATGCTCTTTTTTCCCTGCTGTAATTCAATTTCAGTTAAAAGATTAATCAAGATTAATCTGCAGGACCATGGCTTATTATAATTGAAAAAGCCCCATTCGCTTTTTATCACCTGAGGTTGTTGCCCTGCCCTAGGTGTGTGCGCAACAAATTTCTAGTGCGGTGCATTTTGATGATTGTGGTCCTGTGGAACTAGTTTGTAGTCAATAATGGTTCTTGTTTCACATGGCAATATTTGCAGCTGAGATGTTCCGACTTAGAATTATAGGTTTGGTGAACATGACTTGCCCATATGTTGCTTTTTATTAAAGTTGTACCTGGTTCCTTGCAAGTTTTTTGTGTAGCAAATCTAGTTGATCTCTTTCAGTGCCCTCTGCTATTTAACACCTATCAGATTTTTAAACAATTTGACCCACTTTAACTATTGTTATCAATCTATTATTGCTGGGTCATCAACTTGAAAGTTATCTGAGCTCTTGAGCAAGATTTGTATTTTACATCTGAGCTTGCTTTTGTATTGGCATATGTGCTAAGTGTAGAGTTCAATGTGACAAGGACTTTTCATCCTTCCAACTGCTAAAACAAGAAAGAAAAGAGGAATAAAACAATTTGAGATATTAGAAAAACTTCTTCAGGCAGTCTAGCATCCATTTTTTATGTTGATGCCGTTGGGGCATACTACTGTTTAGCTGTGTCCCTGAATTCTGCTTGCTGTTGGCCATTACTAAGATAAAGCAGTTTGCATTCTCCAACCTGTAAGGACATGCACGTAAAAACCTATAATTAATGTTTTGGTCATAGCATGACTGCAGTGAAATTCAATGGTTTTTGGCTATTAGTATTTTGGCCAGCTACTGCTTTAAATGAACGAGGTTTAGTTATAGCATGACTACAAAGAATTTACTGAAAGTTTTGATGATTAGGATTTTTCGCTGTTGAGATATGCTTTTTTGCTTTCTTTGGCAATGTGATTTTGGGATCTTTTCTGTTCCTCATACTTGCACGTTGAGTTTAATTGGGTGGTTGTTATGCTTCCTATCAAAGACAGATTTGTGAGGATTTTACTTTTGGAATTTCATGAGTATGTTTTGAAAATGGGGTTTCAAGAAAGTGTTGATGTGTTGGACATGATTGGGTGATAGAATATTAACTGATGATCTGGTGGTGTTTTATATATATATTTGGTTATGTTGATAATTTTATGGTGAGTACTCGCATAGCGTCTTTTATGTCGTTTTGAAGAAGATAAGGAACACCATTTTAATCTTTCAAGTATGGATTATGATCCTGGATATGAAGACTAACAGTCAAAGTCTCTGAAATTCTCTGCTTCTTGGACGAGTTTCAAACCTTAACAAACTTAAGTTAGACATCCGAGTGTGCAATATCATTTTGTGTGGGTTGGATTCTTTTCCTTTTTCCTCTCAATCTGTTATTAGCATATAAGTAGCCAGGTTGCTGAAGTTCATAGTTCATATCTGGAGCATTTTCGCTCAATTCTTACTCCCTGAAATTTTGTGAGAATCTGTTTGGCAAATACTTTCATACATGATATTTGTAACAATTATGTCGCAGAGCTTGAATATTAGCGAAATTAAGTTTTGCCTGCCGTTAGAATCTGTTTTTTATCTACGAAATATTTAGCCTTTGTTAAGGAGATGTTACGAATTTTTAATGTACTGCTAATCGTTGCTTCAGTGTTTCTCAGTTGTGCATGTTGGTCACTGAGGAAAGAAATGTCTAAGGCTTTAGAAATATTTAATATGAATAAATTGACTTGGTATATAGGAATTTTTTAAGCTTGGTAAAAACGGTCATTTTGTATTGTGTGCTACTCCCTTTGTTCTATTGTAATAGTTTTTTTAAGAAAGTAGAACTTATTTCACTCCAACTCACTTTTTAGATTATTAATATAAAAATAATTCTTTTTCTATTTTAACCATATATTGATTTTAGAGAAATTTGTTATTGAAATAATTATAATTCACTTTTGCTCTTTCTAAAAAGAGAGTAATATAGTTATTTTATATTTATAATTATGCTTATTTAATAATATTTTTAATTTTTGTAAAAAATAAAATAAAAATGAAACGATAGCTGGAATAGAAATAGAACATTTCTTGTCGTTTCCAAATTTATGGCATCTGTTATTGTCTTATTGATACTATGTGGTGTCGATTTGTAATTTGGTAACATATTCATGTTCTTACTACACCTAGTCTCATATCAAATTAATGATGCGGAATGAAGTGAAGTTATGAATTTGGAGAGGCTATTTGTATAAAAATATTTTGCTAGATCAGCGCAATGTTAGATTAATGAAGAAGCTGTTTGTATAAAAAAAAAAAAAAAAAGGAAAAATCATTAGGGAGGTAACATAATCAAAATTTGATTAAGGGAATGCACATATAAGTAAAAGGTAAATATATTTAATTTTTTATTTAAATTTTGTGAATTTATTTATATGAAATGCCGAAGTTTCATTCTTTTACACAATTTATTCCGGTTCTCTCAATTTCTTTTGACCGAAAATATTTATTCAAATTAAGTTCACAAGTTTTATTTATTAACTAAACTAAATAATAAATTGATACATGGAAAAAAATAACTTATAACTGTGGCAAGCATATAATTGATTTAAGGTAATAAAATGTTACAATTTGCTCAATTCGGCTTTAAGAAAGCATATTCTAAATTATCTTTCTAATTCTTTTTTTTATTATTTAATTAACCTTATATTATATTTTTTTTATAAGTAATATTTATTTATTTATTATAAAATAATGTGTATTCCGAAATTAAATATATGATGCACCTAACGGTTATTTTATATTTTAACAAGAAGTCGAATAAATAGGGCCTAAAAAGGAAAAAAAGCAAGAAATTTTTATGTAAATTCAATTTGATATGTCATTTGTATGTTATTTGTAAATCAATTCAATTGTACAATAATATAATATATATTTACATATTTACTTGTTTTAATTTTATTGGTGAATTTGAAGATAAAAATAAAATAATTAAATTAATATCATTGTGTGATTAAATTGATTTAATATACTTAGTTTATCTAAAAATTTTCCGTTGTGAACGATAATTAATGATGAAGAAATGATTTTGACAAAAGATGAAAGAAATAGAAGAGCATAAGCTTAGTTACCTTTAGAGCATTACTTAACAATGGAGACTCGAAGCATGTATTATTATTATTATTATTATTATTATTATTATTATTATTATTATAAATCCACACCTAGAGTTGTGTCAACTGATCTTTCAATAAATATATAAATAAATGATTATAATGTTCAACATTAGGAGTTAATTGAATCGACAGTCAATAAAATTGTTTTTCTCACTTAAATAATTTGCATCTAAACTTAATGAATAGAAAACTGAAAATTTGATTATATCGTACTTGGAAAAATTAGCATTAGCAGCCAAAATGAGTCTGATCTCGACCGAATAATCATTTTATTAATATTAGCAACTGTGGCATAACCAGTCTCAAATTCTTGGGAAAAATCCACTTGCTAGAGCCACCAAAATCATGACTTGGCTAAATCTCAGTGCGACATTAGCTGCTAAATCCTGATTTATGGTTATTTATTCATCAAATTTGGTTTTTATTTTTTTGACTAGCCAAGTTCAGTATCTACTAGTATATTTAACTATAATATGTCATTGTTTTTTCCGCTGGGACTGTCGTGGGATAGTTGATATGACATAAATTTTTAAAAATTGTTAATGTGTCGTCGTTGTGGTATCTAATGTGACATTATTATTGACGTAATGGCATTGCTGTAACAGTTGATATAGTAACTTACCTGTTAATTTTCTCATGTGTAATGAAATATGGAAGATTCCGGTATTCATATCAGCTACTTAGCTTTTCGATTTTATACAGATTGCAAGTGAATTTTATTTTTCTGAAAATAAAAATTTAGTAATTTTATAGCAAGTAATAAAAACTTATTTGACTATTGATGCAATGAACCAAAATTCAGGCAATTTAAAATTTAAAATGTAATTCAAATAATTTGTATAATTTTAAAATAATCGGTATTTTAAAAGAATGAATAACGATTATATCCAAACACAAAATAATATTTGCTGTATAAGCATTATTTCAATCGGAATCAAACAAGCTATTGATCTTTAAAACTCTTTAAAAGAGAAACCTTGTCCTTAACTGAATAGACCGCGTCGTCTTCTACAGTCAAACTCCTTTAAGTATTGTAAAATCCCCAGGCTCAGTGCTTTCAGTCTCTTTTAAAAGCTCCTTCCTTTTATCTTTGTTCTGTGCACGGATTCCTCTTTCTTCACAAACCCTTTTTCTTTGTTTTCTTCTCTTTTTACTATTTTTTTTTTGTTTTAATAATCCTTGTTTTTCTACGGGTTTCAAGGTTATTAGCTTCTGGGTTCTTAGCTTGAAGTTCCCGTGAGTGAGTTTCATAATTTTTGCTGTTAATTAATCATGCATTATTCTTTCAAGCTCGTGTTTCTTTTTTTCTTTTTCTTTTGGGTGCTATATTACTATGGCCCTGATGTTGTGGTTCTAACCTTTTATATGATTGTTATCGAAATTGTATTTTATTTATTTATTTTTTATGGCGTATTAGTTTTGTTTATATTTTTCTTATAGATGTCTTTCATTATTGTTGAATGTTGATTATCACTTTCAAGTTTTGGTTGCTTAGTGTTCATCCTCATTGATAGATGATAACTTGTTTTTATAGATAGATGAACTTGGTCCTGATACTGGATTTTAATAAATTTTAAGAATTTACCATATTTTCTATTTCTTATGTCTATATTTAGTAGTTTGCCTTTTGAATTGTTGCTGACTATTGTTTAGAACTCTATTAACTACCAACGATGGACATAACATTACGTTAATTTTGAATTGTCATTCACATAGGGAATTTTAAATGGACAATATAACCTTTAATGTTATTTTTAATCACTGCTAACTTAAGGGAAATGTGCCTTATATATGACTATTTGTGACATAACAGGTGGCCTTGTTTGTGCATCACCTGTGCAAGTGTGAACTTAATGCATCTTTTCTAATTTTTGCACCCCTTTTGGATAGAAGAATTTGTTTTATATATTTATTTGACGTCTAAGGTCTTCACTTTAATTTATTCAGTTGATGGTGCATTTTCCTTGTAGGAGTCTATTTGCTTTGTATTATTGCTTTGATAATAGGTTTCTGTAGTCATGCTGACAAGATTTTAGTTGTTTTCTTGCTTGATACTGCTCACTAATCTTACTACATTGTTATTATATTTCTGAGTAATAATTTGAAGAAAATTTAACAGATTTATTCTGCAGCCAAAAATGGCAGATATGAATAATATACCCTGGTTGGGAAGTGTATACAACAGGTTTGAAGCTATGTTTCCAGAAGTGGATGAGATTATGGGGCTGCCGCAGGTATTTTTTCAATTTTCCCATTAACCTTTTCAGGGTGTCCTGTAATGCATTTCTTTTTTAGGGAAATGGTGTTACATCTATCGCATGTTTGTGAAGGTCTACTTATTGAGTGTGTGAGCTTTGTTTCTGTTTTGTGAAGTATTGTTTAGATGATTTTCTGACTAAATTCCATTTTTAAGGAAATAAAATATTTTTTATCCATTAAAAAGAAAGCGAGAACCCATTACTTCTGAACAGTTCATGCAAAAAGGAGACAACATGTGTATCCAAATAACCTACATAGTCAGCCGACACTAGAGTCTTCATTTAGATTGCCTATGTTTTTTAAAATGTGTATGATATTGCTTTTGTTTTAGGTTTCTTCCCCCTTCTCCATTTGGTGGAATTTAATTGCTCCTTCTGCTGCTGACAAACTTGTGAAATATTCTTTGACAGGAAGGTTTAGAATATGTTGAAAACCAGATGCAGATAGTGGGTGCCAATATCAAGCAATTTTGCTCAGAGTTTGTGGAAGAGGTGTTCACCCAGTCTTCAGTTGATCCAGTGGAAGCTGCATCTTATGACTCTTCTTTAGCACAAAAGACTGACGAGGCCAAAAAAACCTTAAAGGAAAAGGAAAGAATTCATGAGTGCCACTTTGAGAATGAACCTTGCAGTGTGAGTCAATTGCTCCATTCATGTTCTGAGGAACCAATTCAAGTTGAAGAGTGCAAATTGAGTTCCGAGGTTTCTAGTTCGTGCAATAAGGAAAATTATTCCGAGGAAAAGCAGCTTCAGCCTGAGGCTTCTGACAGTGCCACTCCAGACAAGACAGATCCCAGTTTCTTAGTGGTGCCCCCGAACTCTGATGATCAAGAGAATAATTCTTGCGCAACAGTAATCCCTGTAGGTGTGTCATCTTCAAACTCTGATAATCTGATTTCCCCCTGTGAAAGTGAGGTCTTATATATGGAACTAACTTCTGGTGATACCTCAACTAAATCAATTGGTAAGTATTGCATGATTAATTCTGATATATCTACAACTCATTATTATCACTTTTCCTTACTCTGGATTTCTTTGTAGGCCGGCCTTATTTATATGAGGTTCAGCTGATTTTGCCAAATCTGAATTCAATTTTTGTCCTTGGATTTCCATACTTTCCAGAATGCATATCATGAATTTAGCTATTGTTTGTATTTTCTCTTAGTTTCTTTAGAATATGTTTTTTCCTAGTTTTCAGTTGTTATGCAACCACATGTAGGAACTTACAATTTGAAGTAGAACATTGGTTATCTGATGTTGTTTTCCAACTGACTTTGATCACATTCCATAATGTAAAGAGATTGAGAGAGGTTAGGTGGGGAGGAGAGATACTGATTTTATATGAAACACAATACAGTCAATGAAAGTTGCAAGAGCTGAGCTGATGCTAAGAAAAACACCCTATTTAAGATGTGCTTTTTTTTATTTTTTTTAACAAAGGGCATTTGGCTGACCTGTCTGATGGAAGAAGTTAACAACTGTAGTGCATAATTTAATTTTTCTACTGATACAGGTAATCCACAAAGCTCCATTGATGATATTTCCAATTTGGGATCAGCTCTTACGATGAAGTTTGATGAAAGTTGCATTGTAATAGATTGCAGTGAACTTTTGTCCTATTCTCGTGAAGTGGGAAGACATGGGTCTTTCAAGGTATGGCTTTCTCTCTATCTAACAATTTCTTGTATGATAAAATTTGGTTTTTTTCTTGCTGCAAACTTGCCAAAATGTACAACCACTTAATATAAAGCAAAGCAAATTAGGCGTTACTATGTTATGTTTGAGTTTCTTTCAGATATTGGAAAATTCATAATTTTTATGTCCTTCAGAAAAAATTTAGAGGGGCTATCACTTTATCAAGGCTGGATAATGATAAGTATGGCACTTGCTATCAAAGTCTGGAGTCCGGATGCTCTCAACAGGAAGGAGAAGGTTCTGAATCGTTTATTGTTACTTCGCCAGATAATGAATTTACTGATTCTGATTGGGAGATTGTATAGATAAGTCATCCATGCTAATAAAGACTGAGGTTTTCTTTACACCCTGTTTTTTTGAGAGTGAACTATTTACTCTCTGAGGCTGAGAAAATTAAATACGCCGTTTGAGCAACAGAAACTAATTACTTTTATGTAATTAGCAGGAAATTGTTCATTTTCTATATATTTATTTAGAGTTCTTTTACAAGGGGCAATGTATTTAAATAATTGATGCCACCTCTCAAAGAAATCTTGTTTGAAGTCTTTTAGCAGACTTTGTATCTTGTTGAAAGTGACTTTCAGTTATCACCCATTTCTTTTGTAGTACCTTTTTTTCATTGCCATTTTGATCATTAGCTTCCTTTGTTTCTAAACTCTCTATATGCAACCAATTGGAGTTAGCTCACTTGGTGCACCAATTATGGATTAGTCATGGAAAAAATTGGAGGTCTTGGATTTAATACTCAACCTTTAAAAATGTAAAAAAAAGTTCTCTATTTGCAAAATCAAATGCTGATATTTCAACTTTTGCATTGGTAAAGTAAGGTGTGCCCTTGGGAAAGGTTTTCGAAAAAAGGCAAGGTTTATAAGGTAATCTTGTGGATCAAAGTTAGTTTTAGGAGCTAACTAAGAGGTTAATTTCACGGAAGGTCCACTTTCGATAACTTGTGCAAAAATAAAATTTTTAATTTTTTTCCATAAAAATCACTTCCACTACTTTTCTTACCGGATTGATGCTGTGCACAATGACGTAGCAATACAATTCTTTGAATTTGCTGATGTAACATCTACATGGATGATGATGTTGTATTATATGCCAGCATTCCAGTGCTATGTTATTGTCTACATCAGCAATCCGATAAGGGAATATTGCTTAAAGTGATTTTTATAGAAAAAAAAATGAAGTTATTTATTTTTATGGAAAAAAAATTAAAGAATTTATTTTTGTGCAAGTTATCAAAAGTATAAAGACTACCGGTGAAATTAATCCGCTAACTAAGCATACAAAATCCGTTGCTAAAGACCTAACTACCATTGATATAGAAACATATTTTTTCCATATCTATTTGGTTGCTAAGTACATTTACAACGGAAAAATTTGTCGCTTATATATATATATATATCGTCACATTTGGGATATTACCAACAAATGATTTTTTGAAGGAAGAAAGACTAATCCTTTAGCCAAAGCAAAGCATGCTGATGATCCCTTATGTAAGTGTAGTCCTTCCTTAGATAACGATGGTTGTCCAATAGGATAGTATGGTAATATTACAGTTGATTGAGTTCTCTTTCTATTAGGTTTATGAAATGCAATGTTGATGATGCAAGCTTCAACCCTAAATCCAAAACAGCTAGCTATACGATAGTCATTTAGTGCATGGATTTTTATGGTAAGAGAAGGGCTACATCAGCTCTTGCTGTTGAAGTTGAAGGTCTTAGACAAGTGGTAATTTTTCTATGCCGAGCATGGCATATCCCAAGTGAAATACAAATCATATTATCGTCAATTAATCCCATGTGTTCAAGACTGTATTAAGACATATTCTTTATATGAATGTTGGTGTTGTTTAAATGTGATAACTGGAGATCGAAGACCGTCTATGCGTGATAAGCCAACAAAGGGACTCAAAGAAAAGCGAATAATTGGGAGATTGATGATTGCTTCGTTAAGTTGGGAGATTGGTCATCGTCACTTGGAAAGGTCATAGATAGCTTTGTTTAGTAGATGGGAGATCGTCTCATTAAGTGGAGATAGGCCATGTCACATAAGCCTTTAGTTAGACGAAGATATAGAAACTAAAGATGTTCGCACACAACATTTAATAAGCCAGGAAATGACAAGTGAGGCATATTTAATGCGCGTGTGGCTCGTGTATGGTATGTGATGGCTTACTTGAATAGTAAGCAAAAGTCTACTCTGACAAATCAGCCAAAGTTGGCTAAAGTCTGTCATTAAGGATGAAATGATTGGAATTGATGGGACAATTAATGAGGAAGAAGGATATATATGACAAAAGTCAGCAAATACAAAACATGTTAACTTTAAACACTTCAACTCTACATTCTCTTCATTCTCTCATTTTACCTTTTTCTTCCTATCTCTGACTTAAGCTTTAGAGTGGCCATGCCAAAATCCCTCCAGTCAGTCATCCTGACTGTATCCTCAATCTTGGAGGGACACAAATTGAGGAGCAAAGTTATCATTTAGTGTGGTGAAGCCTGTCATGGCTAAAGAAATAGGAACGAGAAATGGAAGAGAACCTACTATTATCATTGTGGATCAAACTCAATGTTCTACCATCCTACGCATCCATGGCACTCCAACATCTCTAAGGAATTTAAACATCTTGTTAGATGATGAATCCATAAACCACGAAAATATCAATTCATCACACAATCTCATAGTCATTTTAACACAACTTACAACAACTATGAACGAGATGAGAAGGGACATTGACTAGCTAAAGAGCCAGTCGCACACAAACAACGTACCCATCATTGACCCACTCGAAAGTGAAGAACCTGGAACTTCTCGATCTGAAAAAAACCCTAGACATTACTCATTCACAATAAACATCACATGCTGCCTCTGACACACCCATTACTAAAGCATACCTTTACAATGTAGTAAAAATTTTGATTAAGGAGTTACAACCACTGTTACCCAAACAATCACCAAGAAGGGGGGAATGAATTGGTGGGAAAAGAAAAATTCTTGCACTTACAAGGAAGTTAAAAGGATTAAGAAGACTGAGACATGAATTTTATAGAGGTTTGGGTATTAACTAACCCTACTCCTCTCCTCAACCTTAATTGTGTATTCACTAATCTAATCACTTAGATTACAAATGGAGTTTTAGCTAGCTCACTCCCAACTAGGTGTTTTCTAAGGCTAACACTTAATCCAAATTTTTCTTGTATTTTTATGGTTCATACAATAACCAATTACTTGTAATTTGGCTCACACTACCCAATTACAAGATAACGTAAGTGTTTAAAGATTAACACTTGAACCCTTACACAAATAATTAATGAAAAAATATTGAGAAAATAAATTGCAAGAGTTTTGGTACTTTGAAAGTAGTTAGATAAATTAAATGACCTTTTGGTAGAGTATTTATACTGATTACCCACCAATTAGCCGTTACAAAGTAGTACCATACCTCTTTCTAACATTCTCTTACAAATGCATTAAATGCTGTCTACAGAGAGAGGATCATGGTCGGGAACATTACTTTTCCGATCGGGAAATGGCCTACTTTGATACGTGGTATCTTCTGGTTGGCTGAACCCTCCAATGGCTAGTCCCTATTCAATTTTCCCAGTCAGGACTCCTTATGTCTCGGTCGGGACTTGCCCGATGATGCCATAGCCGAAGACTTGGATCTACTGGCCTTGAGTGATTCCCGATTGGGACCCTAGTCAGTTTGGCTTTGGTCGTTTTGACTTTACGATAACTTGGCACATTTTGGTGGTGTCTCCTCTTTAACGGTTATGTCCTTTTGAATTTTTCAATCGGACTATAACATGTCCCGGTCTGGAAATGGCATGTCCCAGTATGCTTCTGCTACTGGAACTTTGGAAGATCAGAAGACAATATTTTCCGGTCTAGACAATCATTTTCCGGTCTGTACTTGAGTCCCGGTTGGGAGTTACACGTGTCTAGGAAATGCTTGATTTGTTCAATGAGGAATTTATAATCAAATGTGCTGAAACTTTGAACACTATCAAAACAATACTCAATAAAGATGTTAGTAACATTTAATTTGATTGTCAAGATCAAAATAGAGAGCAATCACCCTAAGATTAACAATCTTCTCCTTTTTTATTTTGACAATCCAACTAGGCAAAATAACAAATTGACAATGCTATAATCAAATTGTTATATTGAATAATAAGCATTCAAAGTTTCACATCATTTAAAGTCATAAAACATATTGAATACCTTAAGTCAAAAGTCAACATAATCGATAATGTTAATTTTTTGCATAATTGTCATATTTTTTCTTCTCCCCCTTTGTCAATATCAAAAATAATGAATGCAATCACCAAATTGACATAGAGATAAAGAACAAGAAACCATTTTATTGAAAAAGGAAATGTGTTACAAAATAAAAAAAATGTGTAAACTAAGAATTGAAAGAGAAAAAATACTAAGTTATGCATCTCCTTCTTCATCACTTGCCTCCTCTTCCTCTTCACCGCCTTCTTTCTCTATATGAATGCCTTGCTCCCGCTCAAATGGTGGGGCTTGTTCAAAGCTATGAGTGCATATATTAAGATTGAGTTGCCCTTGCATGTTTTGAATATCCAAGTGAAGGTGTTGCATCATATCCCTCATGGTGTTGAAGGATTGCATTTGAAAGTCAAAGTGATTTGTTGTGGTTGAGAAGGTGGTGGTGGAGGCATTTCTGGTGCCCTTGAACTTTCTCCTCCTATGGAGTGCCTTTCCTGCTTCCTTGTGGCCTCTTGAGTGGCCTTTTGGGCGCTATGTTCTCCAAAGGCATAGAAAAAGGTATCAATAAGCTCTCATATTGAGAGCGAGATGAAGAGAAAAGTGTACAATTTTCATCTGTCATGAGATGAAGATACCTTACAAGATAAGTGATTTGAGCATGGAGAGAAATTGTTCCTTTGGTAGTAGAGGCCATGGATTGAAACTTGTCAAGAAGAAGATGGGCCGTTTCAGTAGGCCGATTGTGAATCATGGCATAAAGGTAGAAGAAGATAAGTGACTTTCTCATTGCTTTCACTTCTTGTATTGATAGTGAAAGTGATGATTCTATGTAGGATGAAGTGAGAAAGTATCTTGATGTGTTTTGCATTGGATCACTTGTCAAGACACATTTCAAATGAGATGCTTTTTCACACATCAAAGGAAGAAAGATGCATGGCTTGTGTATTGATGAGGCCCACCTTTTTGAAGCCAAAAGCATCTGCAAGTTGATGCTTTGTCATCTCTTGTGGTTGGCCAAAGAGACGAAATTGAATGTCGTAATAGCCGAGAGGATGTTTTGGATCTTTGATCACTTGAAGAGTGGAGAGGAATTCGATGGTGAGTTCATCATGGCCATCTTCAAGGGGCATGACAAAATTGGTCCACCCCATTTCTTCAAGGATGCAAATAACTTCATCCTTAACACCCAATTTGTCAAGACATCTAGATTTAGAGTGTAATTTGATATGAACTTCTTAGCGGTGATGTTGGCATACCGCTTCTTCTCCCTTGAGAAGGCATTAAAGATATCATTGAAGGAAGAGAAGTTGGAGGAAGAAGCCACTCCTTTGCCTTTGGAGGCTTTTGATTTTGAAGTTCCAACCTTTGGTGCCATTGGAGAGGGTGAGTATAGAGAGAGTTTGAAGATTTTGTATTTAGAGAATAGAAATTTGAGAGAGAGAGTGTTGATGCAAAGGTGAGGAAAAGAATGAGAATAGTGAGGTATTTATAGAGTTTGAAGAGGCATGTTACAGTTTGAAGTGTTTAAATGAGAGTTATGGCAGATGAATTTGATTGGTGGTAGTTACAAAAGGCTGCCATTGAGTCAGTCCCGATCGAGATGTGGAGGGGGTCCAATGGTTAGAAAAATTTGAATTTTTGGACATAGTCCCGAGCCCGAGCGTGCACGTTTAAAGAGGTGTAACGGTTAGATTATATTCAAATGTCCTGATTGGGAAATATGGTTTTCCGAGCGGGATATAAGGATTTACAATAGTCAATTTGATGACCAAGAAGTCGTGAGCGAGAGGAATAATGTCCCGAGTGGGACATTGTTCCTAAGAGGGAAATATGTTTCCCGAGTGGGAGTTACAGGCACTCCAAGAATTTTGGAGGAGAGAAAAGAAATAAACTAACCATGAAGAATAGCATTCACATCAATTAAGTAAATAGCATATATAGATAAACAATTTTATACATGTAAGAATATGATTTAAAGTTTTCTCAAACCAATGTGCTCCCATCAAGCATACTAAGCTCTTTCTTTATAAAATAAAACCTTTCATCATTTAAGGGCTTGGTAAAAATATCTACTAGTTGGTTTTCGATGTCAATAAAATCTAACACTACATCACCATTTTGGACATGATCTCTTAAAAAATGATGTCTTATATCAATATGTTTACTTCTAGAATGTTGAATGAGATTTTTTGAGAGATTTACTGCAATAGTGTTATCACATTTAATGGGAATGTGATCAATTGCATGACCATAATCCTTGAGTTGTTTCATCCAAAGAACTTGAGTGCAACAACAGTCTGCTGCCGCATATTCAGCTTCGGCAGTGGATAAGGCAACCGAAACTTATTTCTATGCTAAGAAACTAAACATTCACCAATAAAGTGATAAGTTTCTAATGTGCTTTTTCTATTCAAAAGACTATCGGAATAGTCGGCATCATAAAAAAAATGATATGAAACGAAGAATTCCTAGGATACCATAGTCCTAAATGCATGGTGCCATGAAGATATTTCAAAATTCCTTTTACATCATTCAAATGTGATTCTTTAGGATATGATTGAAATCTAGCATATAAGCATACACTATACATAATATCAGGTCTAGAGGCGGTTAAATAAAGAAGTGAATCGATCATACCTCTATAAAACTTTTCATCAATAGCTTTACCCTTTTCATCTTTGTCTAATTTTGTTGATGTACTCATTGGAGTCTTGGCATTCTTGCATTCATCCATCCCAAACTTTTTGATCAATTCCTTATTATACTTGGATTGGTTGATGGCATTCTTGCATTCATCCATCCCAAACTTTTTGATCAATTCCTTATTATACTTGGATTGGTTGATGAAGATACCATCTTTGCCTTGCTTGATTTGGAGTCTAAGGAAAAATTTGAGCTCTCCCATCATACTCATCTCAAATTCCCTAGTCATACACTTAGCAATTCTTGGCAAAGATCCTCATTAGTAGACCTAAAGATAATGTTATCAACATAAATTTGAATAATAAGAGTGTCAAGCTTATGTTTTTTAATAAAAAAGTTATGTCAATATGCACTTTTATGAATCCATTGTTTAAGAGAAATGCACTTAGTTTTTCATACCAAGCCTTGGGGGCTTGCTTTAATCCATATAAAACCTTAGTGAGTTTATAAACATGATTTGGAAAAGAGTGATCTTCAAAACTAGGAGATTGTTCAACATATACTTCCTTTGATATAAAACCATTTAAAAAAACACTTTTTACATCTATTTGAAAAATCTTGAAATTCATGTGACATGTATATGCTAATAAAATACGTATTGCTTCTAATCTTGCTACGAGGGCAAAAGTTTCATCATAATCAATGCCTTCCTCTTAGTTGTACCCTTTGGTAACCAATCTAGCCTTGTTTTTTGTAATATTACCATCCTCATCTAGTTTATTCCTATAGACCCATTTACTACCAATAATTGGGTAGTCACTAGGTCTTAGAACTAAGGTCCAAACCTCATTCCTCTCAAATTGGTTGAGTTCATCTTGTATAGCAATCACCCAATTCTCATTATCCAAAGCTTCATCAATTGACTTTGGTTCAATTTGAGATACACAAGCAAGATTAGAATCAAGAAATTTTGAACGCGTACTTACATCTTTTGAAGGATCACCAATGATTTGCTCCTTTGGGTGGCTTCTTGCATATCTCTATTCCCTTGGTAGCTCATTAGTCTCTTGCTCTTAAGCTTTGGATTGCTCCTCCTCTTGAAGTTGTTCCTCACCAAGGTCATTATTTTTGTGTGGATATCTCTTGTTCTACTTGATCAAGATTGAGATTCTCCATGGAACCTACAACATCATCTAAAGGAATACCTTTCCCAACATCAAGTCTATATGATTCATCAAAATTAACATGCATAGACTTTTCTACAACCAATGTTCTTTTATTAAAGACTCTATAAGCTTTGCTAGAGGTGGAACAACTAAGAAATATGCCCTCATCCGATTTTGAGACAAATTTTCCAAGGTTGTCCTTGGTATTTAATATGAAGCATTTGCAACCAAATACTCTAAGATATGAGATATTGGGTTTTCTTCCATTCTAAAGCTTATAAGAGGTTTTATTCAAAATGAGTCTTTTGAAAATAAGATTTACAATATAACATGTGGTATTAGTGGTTTCTGCCCAAAAGTAGTTTAGAAGTCCATACTTATTAAACATTGTTCTAGCCATTTCTACCAATGTTCGATTTTTTCTTTCAACTACTCCATTTTGTTGAGGAGTTTTTAGTGTGGAAAAATCATGAGAAATACCATTTTCTAAACAATAATTTTCAAAACTATCATTTTCAAATTCTTTGCCATGATCACTTCTAATCTTAGAGATACAATATCCCTTCTCATTTTAGACTCTTTTGGCAAAGTACTTGAAATTTTCAAAAGTATCGCTTTTATGAGCTAAGAAAATTACCCAAGTAAACCTAGAGTAATCATCAACAATAACAAATGTATAATGTTTTCCACCCAAGCTAGCAACTCTACTAGGTCCAAACAAGTCTAGATGCAATAATTGAAGAAGTTTAGAGGTGTTTACAAAATTTTTGATCTTGAATGATGATTTGTGTTGCTTGCCTTTTTGACATGGCTCGCAAGTTTTATCCTTCAAATATTTGACCTTTGGGAGCCCATCAACTAGTTCATCTTTGCTAAGGCTTTGAATTAAGTTCATACTTGCATGCCCAAGTCTTCTATGCTATAGCCAAGATTCTTCACTAATAGACACAAGACAACTAGAGGAAACATTAGATAATTTGTGTAAGTATTGCCATCTCTTTCTCCTTTAAATATTTCTTGACCATATAAAGAGATCACTAGACAATCATTGGAGCTAAAGGTGACTTTGTTTCCCTTATCACATAATTGATTCACACTTAAGAGGTTATGCTTTAGACCATCAACAAACATTACATCATTAATGATTGAAATATCATTTAGTCCTATGAAACCAATGCCAATTAGCTTACCCTTAGCATTGTTTCCAAAGGTAACCTTACCTGCATCCATATGTTTGAGACTAGTGAAGAGGTTTTTGTTTCCGGTCATATGCCTTGAGCATCCATTATCCAATAGCCATACATTTTCATTGCATGAGGATTTAAGGCATACCTATGGCATATAGATTCAAGTTTGGCTTTTAAGTAACCAAACAACCTTGGGTCTTTGGAGGTTAGTTTTTGAGGGATCCCAATGGGATTTCCTTATTAAACAATGAATGTTAATATGTCCAAACTCTATGCAATAATGGCATTGCTTAGTTTTAAAAGACTTTTGCCACTTTATTTGGGGTTTTAGCCTTATAACTTTCTTATTAGAAATATAAGAGGAAGTGCAACAACAAACACAATCATGTATAGTGGGTGCTTTCCTAGGTGCATGTCTCTTATACAAAAAGGCTCGATTGGCCTTTTGAGGTTTCCCTCTTGAGCCTAGTGAGCCTTTGCTACTTTTCCTTCGGGTAGAGGCTTTAGTATGTGATTTGTTTTTTAGCCTTAGAGGCACCTACCTCAATTAATGGGATTTGTGTTGTGGAAGCTTTTACAAAAATAGTTTTAGATGCTCTAGTAAATTCTAAGCCATGTCTCACTAAGGAGGTTTTTGAGATACAATAAGGGTATCCAAACTTTCCTTCCCTTTGTGGAATTTAGAGATAGAAAGTCTCAATTCCTCAACTTCATTTTTCAAAGCATTATTTTCTTTAATTAAAGAAATGGTTGAGGTTCTAGATGAAAACTCATATAATGACTTCTTAAGAGAAGCATTATAGGTTTCTAGCTCTTCCACAACCTTTTGACGGTTGGATAAATCATCCTTAAGTTAGGAGCTATTTTTCTTATGAAAATCAACTTTCTTTTTATATATTTCTAATTATAAACTCATGACCTTAATAAGATCATCATCATCATGAAGCACAAGTTGGTTACATCTTGGTTTTCCTCGGCATCACTTAATATAGGATCATCCCATGTAGCTTTATAGCCCTTGTCTTCTCCATCCTGTGAGACTTGCCCTTGTACTTCTTGAGCCTTGGATATTCAGATTTGATGCGGCCTTTCCTCCCATATTCATAGCACTTCATCTCCTCCTTATTTTTGTTTAAGTTGGATGAGGAGCTTTTGAACTTTGAGGCCATTTGCTTATAGTTTTTGACAGTCCTATACTTATTGACTATCATTCTCTTTACTCTCCTAGATAGCATGGCTATCTCCTCATCTTCTTCTTCACTTATCCCATCATCACTTATGAGGTCCAAGTCTTGAACCTTTGAGGAGGTGGTACTTGCCTTGAGAGCAAGAGGCTTTTTCTTCTCTCTTTCTCCTTCAAGCTCATTTTCCCTCACAAGAGTCATCTCATGTGTAGAAGCTTGCCAATGAGCACATTGGTGGGAAGGGTGCTCAAATCCTCATTGGCTTCTTCTATACCCGCCACCTTTGATCCATAGTCCTTCATTAGAAGACTTCTCAAGATCTTGTTATTTACATCTTCAAGACTTGTATGTCTTCCATATTTCTTCATGTTGTTGATAATGGAGAGTAGGTGGTTTGTCATATCGGTGATGGTCTCATTAAGCTTCATCTTGAAGAGTTCATACTCGTTTATTAGAAGTTGAATCTTCCTTGAATGAATTTGCTTTGTGCCTTCATGGTAGTTCTCCAAAGTCCTCCACATATTGTAGGCGGTTGGACAATGTTGAACTCTACTCTTCAAGAGAAAGAGAGTTTGCTAGGATGACCATAGCCTTTTTGTTCTTGCCATTTGCTCTTTTGTGTGGTTTAGCCCACTCATCTCTTGAAAGAGGTTCATCTTTGCCTTCAGTGTTCTTCCTTGTTGGTGGTGTCTATTCCTTGTGAACATTATCCCATACATCACCTTCACTATCCAAGTATGCCTCCATTCTAAACTTTTAATGGGCATAATTTGACCCATTAAAGTAAGGTTTGAGGCTTTGGAATCCTTCTTGAGCCATTGTAGATCTTTGCTAGAACTGATGAAGCTTGATTTCTAGACCTTGCTCTGATACCAATTGTTGCCTAAACAATTACCAAGAAGGGGAATAGGAGGGGGGGGGGGGGGTTGGTGGTTGAATTGGTGGAAAAATAAAAATTCTTGCATTTACAAGTTAAAAGGATTGAGAAGATTGAGACATGAATTTTATAGAGGTTCGGGTATTAACTAACCCTGCTCCTCTCCCTAACCTTAATTGGGTATTCACTAATCTAATCACTTAGATTACAAATGAAGTTTTAGCTAGCTCACTCCTAACTAGGTATTTTATCAAGGCTAACACTCAACCCAAATTTCTCTTGTATTTTTATGGCGCATACAACAATCAATTTCTTGTAATTTGGCTCACACTGCCCAATTACAAGATAACCTAAGTGTTTGAAGATTAACACTTGAACCCTTACACAAATAATTAATGAAGAAATATTGAGAAAATAAATTACAAGAGTTTTGACATTTTGAAAGTAGTTAGATAAATTAAATGGTCTTTTGGTAAGGTATTTGTAATGATTATCCACCAATTAACTGTTACAAAGTAGTGTTATAATTCTTTCTAACATTTTCTTATAAGTTCATTAAATGTTGTTTGCAGAGAGAGGTTCCTGGTTGGGAGCATTACTTTTTTGATCGGGAAATAGCCTATTTTGATACGTGGCATTTTCTGGTTGGCTAAACCCTCCAACGGCTAGTCCTTATTCAATTTTCTCGGTCGGGACTTGTCCAATGATGTCATAGCCGATGACTTGGGTTTGCTGGCCTTGAGTGATTCCTGGTCGGGACCCCAGTTAATTTGACTTTGGTCCTTTTTGCTTTACGATGACTTGGCACATTTTAGTGATGTCTCCTCTTCAACGGTCATGTTCTTTTGAATTTTCTGATCGGACTATAACATGTCCCAGTCTGGAAATGGCATGTCCCGGTCTACTTCCGCTATTAGAACTTTGGAAGCTCAGAATGCAATATTTTTTGGTCTGGACACTCATTTCCCAGTCTGTGCTTGAGTCCCGGTGGGGAGATACTTGTCCCGGTCGGAAGTTACGCGTCTCCAGGAAATGCTTGATTTGTTCAATGAGGAATTTATAACCAAATTTGCTGAAACTTTGAATACTATTAAAACAACACTCAATGAAAATGTTAGTAACATTTAATTTGATTTTCAAGATCAAAATTGAGAGCAATCACCCTAAGGTTAACAACCCCAATTTAGTGATTTCAATTGTAGTTTTAGGCATACATCGCCTTTGGCTAATCATATCCTGCAAGATCCATTTTTGAATATCAAATTACCACGATTGCTAACATGACAATTTGAGAGAATCCAGGAGCCATGTCTCCTAATTTCACACTACTATGGTGCTGTACACAAGTGAAGACTCAGTGCTCTATAAGATCTTCCTTACTACACTTGTAAGGTTAGCTCAACAGTGGTACTAGAGCCTCAAACCTAATAGTGTCCATTCTTTTAAACAACAGGCCTAGCTGTTCAACACAAGATTTGTGACAAGCATGCGTATCAGAAATGTATTAGTAGATCTCCAAAAGGTGTATCAGAAAAAGGAGGAAACCCTTCAGGAGTTCGTTGAGCACATCTAGAGAGAAGTAATTTTAGTTGATGATCTTGACCACAGTGTCGCGATCAGGGCCCTTACTATGGGGACCACCTCCAAACTCTTTTACAACTCCCTCCACACTTTCATAAATCTCATGACCAGGGCTTGTTAGTGCATACAATTAGAGGAGACTGAGGGAAAAGGTGATAAACCTTAATTGAGGATACCAACCATGGTTAGATCAGCAAAATAGAAAGAACAACCAAGTGGAAATAATCAAATCATCTAAAAAATCTGATCGTAAAGTCACCAGTCCTACCGAGGGTGATCTAATCACAAGTAGGGATTCCAAGAGTGATCCTATCCCTATAAGAAGAAATACACTCCTTTGAATGTTTCAAGGGGATAGGTATTGATGACAACAAAACATGTTAGAGAACAATTAAAGTGGCCAAGGAAACTTAACACCAAACACCCTAAAAAGAGGGATCAAAGCCAATACTGCAATTTCCATTGTAATCATGGTCATGACACTGAGGAGTGCTATCTACTCAGAAATGAGATAGAATGTCTCATTTAGAGAGGGGCCCTTAAGTAGTTTGTTCTATCTAAGGACAAGAATCATGATTCTAGAAGCTAGAAGCATCCTCAATAAGCAGAAAAGAAATTAAGAGGTGAACCTTCATTTATGATCAATGTCATAGTAGGAGGAGTAAACATATCTGATCATACACCTAGAAAAAGGAAAGCTAGAACTTACTCTATCGACATAAAGAAAGCCCCTGGCCCAATAACTTTTTCTAAATAGGATGGTAAATGGTTGATATAAGGGCACAATGACGCTCCCTTAAAAGAGAGATCAAAGCCAATACTGCGATTTCCATCGCGATCATAATCATGATACTGAGGAGTGCTAGCAACTTAGAGATGAGATAAAATGTCTAATTCAGAGAGGGGCCCTTAAGCAATTTGTTCGATCCAAGGACAAGAATCATGATTCAAGAAGCCAAAAGCCTCTTCAACAAGTAAAGAAGAAATCAAGAGTTGAACCTTCTTCTATGATCTAAGTCATAGTAGGAGTAGTAAACTTGTCCAATCATACACCCAGAAAAAGGAAAGTAAGAACTTACTTTATCGGCATAAAGAAAGCCTCTGGCCTAGTAGCTTTCTTTGAATAGGATGGAAAATAGTTGACACAGGGGCATGAGGATGCTCTAGTGATAGATTGTAGGATTCACAACATATTGTTAAAGTGAGTTTTAATCAATGATGGCAATGAAGTCAATTTAATATCTCTATAAGATTTTAAAGCCTTAAAAGGGTCCACAGCTGATCTCTAACCAATCTCCATTCCTCTAGTGGGCTTAAAGGGACAGCCAGTCCACATAGAAGGATCTGTTTGGTTAATGGTGCAAATTAGCAATGATGACAGATTCGATGATTTTCTCATCAATTTTATTGTCATTGATATCCCGTTCACATACAATGCCATCCTTGGCAAGCCTTTCCTATACAACACTTGTGCTTTGACGAACATGAAGTATTTGATAATGAAGATACCATTGACACAACACAAAAAAGTAATATGTGTTTGTGGTTATGTTGAAACCCCTTTTTTACACTAGATATAAATGAACTTCACTAGAGGCTTTTCTGCATTATGTCTTTCTAGCTTCTTATCTTTCTCTTGACTCTTAGAATTATTTGCTTCCAAGATTATAAATGCTAGAGAGTGTTTGGTTTTAAAACAATCAACAGCTTCATGAATATTGTACCCAGTAACATCATCTTGTTTTCCATGCCTTTCATCTATTTCTCCATCATTAGAGCAATTCATCTCAATTGGAAGAAGTTGAAAAGAGGTGCTTTTCTCAAGTCTTAAAACCTTTGACTCATTCTATAAGGGTGAGCAAAATTGTTTGGTGGCCTTTGATTCATAATCCTTATATAACTATACCATATATGCCTCAAAGTTCATAGGAATTATAGTTAAGCAATAACAGGTTTACAGAGAGTGGAATCATACATAATTAACCGTAGCAAACAAAGCCAAATTTTACAAAACTCTTAACTCAAAATTACACCTTAACTTCCACCTCCTCATCTTCCCCACCTCATTCAAGGTTAGGGGGAAGCATACTCAAACTACACTATAAAAATTTATTGCAGCATTAAAATGAGTTTATCAAGCACACCATAAAATAAAAATATAAGGCACTAAGTAGTGATGCCTCTTTTTAACATTTATGAGCATGATTATTACTTACTAATTCATGCCAACATTAAACCTATTTGACTAGTATTTTGAACTTGCTGCAAATAGCTTTTGTTAATAATATAACTGCTACTTACCAAAGCACAGCATAAATATGACATTCATGACAAAAGATCAAAGCATTGGAAAAACCTCTATCACCACAATTTTGACAACCAATCACCTACAACACCAATTAGATAGAGTTACAACAATATGTTAGCAATCATAGAATATCTATATTTAACATCCAAAAAGTTTATGGCCAAGTAGCACTAGACTAGTGACCACTTACCCCTACTATTATCTACTATGTTAAGACTAAAAATAATTTTGTTATAATTAGTACACCATTGTCAGGTCTTCATATACAAAAAGTATCTAAAAGCAAATTATTGATGGTAATAGTAATACCACATTCTACAAGATGGAGCACATGTATTGTAACACCTTATACTTATGAATATCACTTAAACTTATATCATGCTATTGTATATTGCATAGAATAAGACAGTCATGTTTATAATGAGGGATAATATTTTTTGAATCATATAACAATACCACTTTGTAGCATTTAAAAATTCAGCAAACTATATATATATATATATATATATATCACATTACTGCGTATTCACTATATTATACATATACAGACATACAGTCCAAAACATAAAAGACATATCCATATACATATGTGAAATGCAAGGAGAGAGATTGGTGAGGCTCGGCTAGTGACCTGTGATCCATGTCTTCTATATAGTATGCATATCCAAAATGAACTAGTTACTCGACTCTTCCTGAAAAATGATGCAATTTGATGAGTTGCAACTCAATGAGAATAATTATCAAAAGTTTTCTAAAGTACCAAACCAATGACAATTATAAGTAATAATTTGTCATTCTTGCACATTTTACATGTCATTCTATTTATCAATATCATATGAATATAAATGATATTAAATCATATAAACATTTCATTTGCTTATGCTTATGCCATTTTCTTTTTGTTGATACTAGGCTAAATAGACATTGTCCCAAGTTTCCATATGAACATTTGTATTTGCTAGCTAGCTTGATCATTTGTAACATTTGCACATTTGTTAGGCCATAGGCCTTTTCTTTTGCTTCTTAACATTTGTTTGGGCCATAGGCCTTTTCTTTTGCTTCTTAACATTTGTTTGGGCCATAGGCCTCTTCTTTTGCTTTACAATGTCATTTAGCTAGTCACAATGCCTTTTAAGTCCATATGCATATGCATTTGCAACAATCATTGCTTAACCATTACATTTACATTCAACATAATCTCATTAGCCATATCATATCAATCTTGTAATTCAAATAAAAGCAAATCACATTACACGTAGCACGTAATAATCACACGTACCAAGAAATTGTTGTCACTAACTTATTGTCTTTCACTTCCTTGGGGGTCTCCTCATATTTTCTTTTGATATTGAGCCTCTAACTTATTGTCTGTCACTTCCTTAGGGGTCTCCAATATGATGTGAGCCTAATTGAATGTATACTTGGTCAGTTGGTAGCTAAATAACCTTAGTGAAACTTATACAAATTGAAATATGTATAATATGGACCACTAATTAGAGTTTGGAATTATGGCAGTGTGACCTTCATTTGTTCAAAAGCTTATAACTTTTTCTATACTAGTCCAATTTATATAATTCTTATTTCTAATTAAAGCTAACATATAGGGCTATAACTTATCTAAATTTTAGAATAAGTGGACCATACTGTAATGTTAGATGTAATATACATTCATGTTCTGTTTTATGCCATGTTTCACCCCTTAGGCAGTTTTGGGCCACCAATTTTGATTCTTCATATCTCACAACGTGTAAGTCATATTTTTATGAAACTTTTTATGAACATATATATGTTAAAATGGAACTATGTTGATAACTTTCATCCATTCTGCCTCTAAGGTGCTCATATGGTAGGGTACTTGTGACTGGTCAATAATAGGGTTGACATCCAGACCAGTATGACTTATAAAAGCCATAACTCACAAAACACATAACATATTGAGGTTTTATTTGTGCCAAATTTTATCTAAGACCTATAACTTTCATATTTTGACCATTTACAGATAATTTCTATAAGGAGCACAAAATGGGGAAAACAACAGACTGGACCTGAACAGGACACTAAGCAGGTAGCTCAAATGTAGAATAGATATGTCTCTCATGCCTATAACTCAACATCTACCCATAATCTGGTCCTGAAATTTAGTTTACAATAGATAACACAGATATCTACAACTTTTGTATTTTGAATTTTCTCAATTACTGAGTCTGAGAAAAATAATCAAAACAGTTGATGATTCAGCTAGGTTCTACAATCGAACTAGTCTCAATCACATGCTCATATCTTTCCACAAATACCAAATCATGCAAAAATATTTATATAGCTATAAACCTAAGACACAAAACTACAACTTTTTATGTTTGGAGTCTCTTTCAAATCAGCCTTTAACTTAAAGAAAACGGGACCCTTGCTGCCACGAAAACAGAAATTAAACAGCTTACCCATGGAAAACAAGTAGTTTGCACCTTCTAAATTATATTCTATTAATCATAAATTAAAACAAGCAATTCATGTTGACAAACTAACTTTCAGATAGTCTTGTTGCTGGAAAATTTTGAGAGAAAAATTGAAGAAGATATGAAGGAAGAAGAAGGAACGATATTTGGAAGATAAGGCAGCAGCCCCAAAACTGACCTAAGCTGTCCCATTTTTTTTTTTTTTTACTTTTATAACTTATTTAATTAATTAATTAATTTATTCATTATTATTATTTTCTTTACATTTTTACATATACATAGTTAATGCAAAAAAAAAAAAACTATCTAGTCAAATTGTCCAATTTAACTACTTTAAACTATGTTAAATTCTATTTATTTTAAATTTAATCATTTTATTTAATTTCATTTTCAATATATTGTGTCCTTATTTAAATTATAACTAGATACGTCAACTTAATACCTTCGAAATAGACTGACACGTAACAAGTCTATCTTGTGAGCATATTCTCGCTAAAATCCATATGTATGCATGTATTTCATGTAAATGATATTTATAAAATGAACATGTTCAAATGAAATTCATGTGATAATGCATGTATGGACAGTCGAGGATATTACATGTATGCCACTACGAAAAATTTACCACAAGATATACGCCTAAAAAATTTTCTTTTACTTATAGTCATATGTTCGACGAAAACTTAGAGATATTCCACGTGTTGATTGAAAAAGCCATTAACAAGTAACTATACATGTAACACCCACAATTTAGGACCTAGAATTTATGCGGATTTTTTAGGGGTATTTTATATGTTGGTGGGTAGAATTGAATCCTGCTTGGGAAATGTCATCTCGTGGTTGGAAATGGTTTCCCCTTCAAGACACCCATTTTCCTGGTCGAGACTTGCATCTGATCTGTAAGTTATAAATATGTGATTTCATGTCTTTTTTCGCCTACATTCGAACCCTAGCAGTCTCTGACAACCAGCAGACCCTCTGAACTCTCCTCCCTCCATCTCTATTGATTCTCCTTCACCTAAATACAAGTAAAACACAATTAGGATTATTTTATCAAGGATTAATTAGGGTTTTTAGTATTTTAAGAACACAATACTTCTGCCAAACAACCTCTAGAATTAGATTATTCATCTCTGTTCTTGACTCCCAAACGTGATTCGGTAAGTTTAATGATAGTTTAATAGCCTTAGCACCGTTTTAATGGTTGTAATCACATTAAAGTAGGGTTTACCAAATTTCTCAGTGTGGTTCCTTATGAACAGAAGGTATTGAACAGTTTGTGACACTTGTATGTCTGTTGCTAAGAAATAGGGTAGAAGATGGAAACGTATATCAGAATGTGTGAGAGACGTTGATAATGAGAGTTTCGGCTCCGTTGTTATAGGTTTATATATATAATCATGTTTATTCGCTTTCTAGCTGCATGTTTGCTATTGTCTAGGTATAATGGATGCTTTGTATCTGCTAAATGCTATAGATTATGATTTGCATGAATTGGTGTTGATTATATGGATTTAAGACGTTGATTATTTATGTTTTTCATTATTTTATTGGCATATTATGAAATCAATGGATTATGGCATGTTTAAATGATAATATGAACTGCTGGAATGACCTATGGTGTTCTGGAAGTTAGTTATATGTTTTTGGCAAGAGATCGGGTCAGCCTGTGAAAACTAAAATTTTTCTTGCTGGTGTTGGGCCTTTCCTGATCGAGACTTATGCGACTCCAAGCCTATATAACCCCGCAATGGGTTGGGTCAACAACACTAGCATTGCCGCATGCTAGAGTTCAAACTCACCGGTGTGTGAGTGTTAGTTACTGCATGTGATGGTATGAATGTGTGAGGCATGTGTTCTATGCTATTAAATAGGATACTTATGAATATAATGTTAATGAAATTTTGACTAAGTGTTATACCATGATGTGAGATGTATTGACATGTACTTGATGATACATGGGTCATTATATGATGTGATATTGAAATGATGATATGAATATTATTACGTTGGAATGTGATAAGTTGTTATGCAAATATCATAGAAAAGTTATTATGATCACAAGGCTCATGCGATTAAAAAGGAAAAGACATAAATGTCTTTACTCATACTAGGACTTACTATAGGATAGATGACATGCCATTAAGCGTGGCTACGGTACCGTAGAATTTTTCATGCGTTATTTATCAGGCAAGGTGGCTTCAGCTTCGAGAGTGCCCTTGACCCATTATGCTAGCAATTATTTTATATAGTTATGAGTCAAGTTGGCTTCAGCTCCGAGAGTGCTTTTGACTCAAGCACAAATACAGACAGTATGATTAGGTGAGTAGGGTGGCTTCAGCTCGGAGAGCGCCCCTATTCACAACTCGTATCCGGTAGTCTAGTATAGAATAACTAGGCAAATTAAATGAATGAATAAGAAAGAGGTAAATATATTACTGTTCTTATAAATACATGAATGAGTTTCGCTTACTAGGTACGCTACTGCTGATATGGCATGAAACTTTTGGCATGATAATATGACATGATTGATATATGAATTGTATGATATGTGGCATGGTAACATGATAATGATAATAATGAATTGGTTTATAATATGTTGGAGTGATATGCATGATATAATTTATATGATTATATATATCACTAAACTTGGGTAGCTTAGTGTGTGAATTTTCTGCACGCAGTTCCAGAGCCATAGGAAGAGTTGACAAGAAGAAACTGAGCCAGTCAGAGTGGTCAGAATCAGAGTCAACTCATACTTTATGCATTTTACTTATACATGCATTTTGGGATTTTGGACCTGTTGTTTTAAAAAGGGATTATTGTATTAAGTTTTTCATAGATGTTTTATTTGTGAGAGTTTAGCCCTTGGTTACAGACTTTATGATCATGGAGTTTTAAATAAACATGGACATATGTTGTTTTCAACAGATAGAGAACATAATCCTGCAAAGAAAACAATGCCAACTAAATGGGTTTTTCTTTTCAAAAAGATTCAGAAGAATGAAAAGAAAAAAAAAACTCACAATATTGAATACTTAAATAGAGGTAGGGGTGCAATATAATGAAAGGATCTCTCATAAATTAGTTATGCAGTAAATAGCTAAAAATTTATGATAATTATTATTGTTATTCTTTTCCGATGGTCTAATATTAGGTGTCAAAATTGTTTAAAGGTAGAGTCCAAATTAGTAGGTGGGATCCAAGCTAACTACTTATTGATATGTGAATATGAGGTAGGGTGCAAATTATATTAAGAAGATATTTTAACTTCTTTTACTACAGATTGTCCCATCAATAGTTAAATATTATTGTTATTCTTTTTAATATGATATGCACCCTACCTTACATTCACATATCACTAAGCAATTAGCTTGTTATTCTTGTTAACTATTGATGGGACAATAGGCGGTAAAAGGAGTTATGATATCTTTTTAATATGATATGCATCCTACCTCACATTCATATATCACTATGCAGTTAGCTTGTAATCCCACTTACTAATTCGGACTCTCTATTTCTGAATGATTTTGATATCTGATATTAGACCATTAGAAAAGAATAACAATAATAATTATCATAATATTTTAGATTGCACCTCTACCTCTGTTTGACTATTCAACACTGTGAGTTTTTTTTTTCCTTTTTGTTTTCATTCTTTTGATTCTCTTTGAAAAGAAAAACTCATTTAGTTGGTGTCGTTTTCTTTGCAAGATTCTATTATCTATCTCTTAAGAATATTCTTTGGACTTTTGCTTGCCCCTACACTTACACTATGGTGAGTTCCCTTTCACTTGATCTTCTATCTTAATTTCTTTACTTGATTCTTGTCGGCTTTTAGGTGTCTGCATAATTACTTGTTAATGGCTTGTTCAATCAACACGTGGAATATCTCTAAGTTTTTGTCAAACCTGTGACTAGAAGTAAAAGATAATTTTTTAGGTGTATATTTTGTGGTAAATTTCTAGTAGTGGCACACATGTGCTCTATCTTGCAGAATGTGGTATTACTATAACTATGAATAATTTGCTCTTAGATATTTTTTTATATGAAGGCCTGAAAATGGCGTTACTAGTTATAGCAAAATTATTTTTACTTGTAAGATAATAGACAATAGTATGGGTAAGTGGTCACTGGTCCAATGCTGCTTGGCCATAAGCTGTTTAGATGTTGAATATAGATATTCCAAGATTGCCCAACATATTGTTGAAACTCTATCTAATTACTGTTGCAGGTGATTGTTTGTCAGAATTGTGATGATAGAGGTTTTTCCAATGCTTTGATCTTTTGTCATTAATGTCGGATTTATGATATGCATCGATAAGTAGCAATTATATCATCAATAAGAGCTATTGTAGCAAGTCCAAAGTGCTGGTCACATAGGTTTAACATTGGCATGAATTAGTAAGTAATAATCATGCTCATAATGTTAAAAAGAGGCATCACTACTTGGTGCCTTATATTTTTATTATGTGGTGTGCTTGATATACTCATTTCAATACTGCAATAAATTTTAATGGTGTAGTTTGAGTATGCATCCCTCTACCCTTAAATGAGGAGGTAGGAATTAAGGTGTTATTTTGAGTTAGAAGTGTTATAAAATTTGGTTTTGTTTGCTATGATTAATTATGTCTGACTCCACTCTCTATAAACCAGCTATTGCTTAGCTATAATTCTTATTAACTTTGAAGCATACGTGGTACAGTTATATGATGATTGTGAATTAAAGGCCACCAAACGTTCTTTCTCATCCTTATCGAATGAGTCGAAGGTTTTAAGACTTAAGAAAAGCTCCTCCTTCCAACTTCTTCCAATTGAGATGAATTGCTCTAATGATGGAGAGATAAATGAAAAGCATGGGAAATATTATTTTTTGCAGGGTACAATCTTTATGAAGCTGCTGATTGTATTAAAACTAAAAATTCTCCTACACTTATAGCCTTAGAAGCAAATAATTCTGAGGGTGGGGAGAAAGATAAAAAGCTAGAAAGACAATGTCAAAAAGCCACCGGTGAAGTTCATTTATATTAGGAGGTGTAAAAAGGGGGTTTTGACATTAGATATTTGACAATATCATCCTTGTCTTGGTATACGAAAGGGCTAAAGAAGGTAAAATGAGAGATTGAAGAGAATGTAGAGTTGAAGTGTTTAGAGTTAACTTGTTTTGCTTTTGTTAATTTTGGTCTTTTATAGCCTTTTTCCTTATTAATTGTCTTATTAATTCCAAACATTCCATCATTAATAACAGAGTTTAGTCGGCTTTGGCTGTTTTGTCGAAGTAGGCTTTTACTTACGATTCAAGTAAGCCATCACGAGCCATACTCGAGCCAACACACATTAAATATGTCTCATCTGTCATTTCCTGGCTCATTAAATGCTCTGCATATGGACATCTTTGGTTTCTAAGTCTCCGTCTGACTAAAGGCTCATGTGACGTGGTTAATCTCCACTTGATGAGATAATCTCCCATCTGCTTAACAAAGCTATCTATGACCTTTCCAAGTGATGATGACTAATCTCCCAACTTAACGAAGCAATCCTTGGTCTCCCAATTATTCGCTTTTCTATGAGTCCCTTTGCTGGCTTATCACAGATGGGCGATCTCCGATCTCCCGTTATCAAAATGGAATAGATTTCATGTTAAAAAAAAAATTATTGAAAGCCTATCTAAGATTTTAATTTCGACAGATAACTAATAGCACACCTCCTAACTTTTGATAAATATCGTCTGAAATTACTATTAGAAAGATTGAAGACTTAAATGTACTGAAATGCCTTTTATTTATGTCACTTGGTGTTGGTGAGCTCCAAATTGATTACAATTATTTTTTTCTCAAATATAATTATTAATTTTTTTCTGTATAGTCAAGCTTTTAAGCAAGTGAAAGAACAATTAATACAAAAATCAGGAGCACTTTTATACATTCAAGCTTCCGATTTTCCTTATGATTATATCAGACGATATTTGCCAAATAGCAAAGGGTATATTGTCAATTTTTGAAAAAATTGTTTCTATGTCTCAAAATTATAATTTCAGAGAAGTTTTTAGTAATCTTCGAAAAAATTTTATGATGATATGTGATATATAGAAACTTAGATAAATATAGGGGGTAATAATGTAATGTAGATGTTTTTTTTTTTTGTCAAATTACTGAGACTAATTATGAGTTTTAAGTTAACTATATATTCAATATTCAAATTCAAGACATCTAATTAAGCTAGAAGAGAGCCACACCATTTCATTTACACCTTTATAAGTGTAGTTTTTTTTTCTTGAAATATATTTAAAACAATTTATGAAAAATTAATAAAATTAATTAATAAAATAAATTTTTTTTTAAAACTATTTGTTAATCCCAACATCAATTTCAATTTGAGTAATAATATCTATACTATATTATAAAGGTTTTGTTGAACAACATTGTAGCTACTACAGTGTTGTTCCAATTTTGGCCCCTTTTTCTGAAAGAAAATGGCACCATTGTTATTATCATTTTCTATTCTATTTTTTTTCCTTTTTCACCTAAAAAATGACGTCTACTTGATGAAGCTTCAAAAGACAAAGAACAGTGCCGCTGCAAATTATTTTCCATTCCATTTTTTCCCTTTCCACCTAAAAAACTATATCCTTTACGTGATGAAGCTTCAGTAGATAAACAACAGTGCTGCTGCAAACTAACAAAAGCACATTCAGTGAAATGACATCATAGATATATGATGTCATCCCCCATCACTGTTCCAAAACAGAGAAACGACACCGTAGATTGGGTAATCCAGTGCCGTTGTAATTGCTCTATAGAAATGATGTTGATTTATTGCTCAGTAGCCACAGCAAATCCAAAACACTTGTGCTCCAGTTTTTTTCCTTCAACAGTTCCAAAACCCTCTAACAAAATCACACAGACACTTGCCAGTTAGAATATATGCAATCATCAAATATGTAGTTTTTCTTTTCCATGCCTAGAATCTTACAAGCAATCCCTCTGTCTTTTTTTTGTTTCTTCACACATGCAATGGCACTTTGTGCTCCACCAACTTTGAGCCTTAGAATGCTCTTCTTCCTTGGCTTCTACGGGCAAAGTGAGATGATGAACTCTTTCTTGAAATTTTCACAATTTTTTAGCTTTCTTAATTGCAAAATCAATGTCTAGGGAATGATTTGTAAGAATTAGGATGAGGATTGTGGTAGTGTTAGTCTCAGAAGAGGTAAAAGAATAAGAAGAAGAAAGAATTTGGATAGCAGTGGCAATAGGGCGGATTGATATCAGATTTCACTCTCCCTGTCTTCGTACATGTTTATAAATTTATATTCCCATCCACACCCTATACCCCTACGGAAAAATAATATTAATCTTCATGTCCGCCCCAAACAAAGTCAGATATCCTCGTCATATTTTTTAATTTAATTATATTTGATATATCTATTTAAATTATTAATTTCATTCACATCAAAATAAATCCAAAATAAAAGCAAAAAATTATAAAAGATTCAATATTTTAATTTTTTAATATTTCATTATTCATACTTAACTAATAAAAATGACAATATTAATCAATTTATAAATAACTAGTAAAATGAATATCTACTGTAAAAAAAATACCAAACTATTATAACTACTATACCTAAAAATTTAAATTAATTGTCTATGTTATTTTTAAAGTCAAAATAATTAAAAAGGACAAAAAGTAGCAGTATATCCATACGGTAGTAATCATATACAGTACTAAAATTGTAATCATCAAGGTATTCACTATTAGTTTAAGATGATTCATACAATTATTATATGTATTAATTTAATAATTTCTATCAAATATCTCAAATATAAAAACCATATATATATATATATCGGGGCAGGACATGGGGCATGGTAGGAATCTTATATACTACTAAAATTGTAATCATCAAGGTATTCACCATTAGTCTAAGATGATTTATGCAATTGTTATATGCATTAATTTAATAATTTCTATCAGGTATCTCAAATATAAAAACAATTTATAATATCTAACAACAAAATATATATATATTGGGCAGGGTATAGGGCGGGATACATAAATATTATTCTTGTTCTATCTCCGCTAAATGTCATCTCAAGTTTCTCTATAACCCTTCTGTCCCCTGTTAAAAGTTAAAAAATCCGTCTCATTTAGGTTGGTACATGACGGGGACCCACAGATCCGGATGAATTGCCATTCCTAAATTTGGGTAGGAGAAAAAGATTAAGAAGAAAAAAGATTTCTGAATTTAATTTGTTAATCTCGGTCAAATGAGCCTAAAATGAAAGAATATAAATGATTGGCCTTTTTATATGTTAATTGAACCTTTCATTAGCATGCATGTGTGCCGGCACCTATTATTATTATTATTATTATTATTATTATTATTATTATTATTATTATTATAACCGCACCCTAAATGTTGCGTCTTCATTTTGCATTAATTTCCAATGTCTCTCTCCAAAATTACTTTGTCACTTGTAGATCCTAAATTTGTTCTTCTCAAATTCTCTTTTCAATTCACTGCCGCTCCCACATTTTATACATTGATTGAGTATTGCAACACAAGATATAGACGAATTGCCTACAAAAAAACATATATCAGTTAAAAAAATAATATATTATATTAAATATTTTATATGCAAAAAATTTGCAAATTATATACAATAATTTTGTTTTTAAATATATAGTAAGTTGATTAACTCAAAATTTCTGTTGTTAAAAGGTAAAAGAAATAATAATAATAATAATAATAATAATAATAATAATAATAATAATAATTATTATTATTATTATTATTATTATTATTATTATTATTAGTTGCTCAATATTGATGCAGATTGACAAACAATTGTGGGCTATTTTACTGTTAATATTTCAATACACATGTTTCATATAATTTTAATAATATATTATAAATAAATTTATTATGACATTATATTAAAACTGTTGGATTTTGAGCATGTATCACATATATATTATGCAGCGGAAAATAAAAAATTTCAAAATTCAAATTAAATGATTATACATGTGCCAATTAAAACTAATTTAACCAAGAAAATTTAGAATTTATATTTTTATAATTTCTTGATTTTTCTTCAATTTCTCACCTTGTTGGGTTGTAGTAAACCACAACAATCCAATCTTGGATTGTCTCTAATAATATCCACACGAAAAAAAAAATAAAACCACTAGTGAGATGACTTGAACATACCTCAAAGTGCTACCAATGAGAATGTTCCTTTGAGAGGAAAAATTAAACTCTTTAATTTTTCTTGTTGTCCCAAAAATTATTTCTTGTCTATTTTCTATCTTTTATGTTAGATAAAAAAAAATCAGAAAAATAAATTCAAATTGAAGATATGAGAAAATGAGAGGTTATAAATAGTAATGGCCATCAATGGCCACTTAAATTAGGATTGGCGTGCCACTGCGTGCGTTCCACGCGGGCCCGTCAACCTTTCCGAGAGATTTTTTTCTCACGATCTTACCACGATCCGACTCAAAATAATTCTCTCATATTTTGGATCTCATCCAAAGCCATTTTACTCATTTTTTACATCTCCAAAGCGTGTGACCCATTAGGTTCCCGATTATGTTGGCCACTTAAATTATCAAATAATTTAAGTAAATCATGAGCGGTATCTAGCAACACATCATGATCCCTAATTGACTGGCAAGTTAGTGGTTAGACTACGAACCTTTCTATAGACAATAATATGTGCAATTCGTCCTTTCATCATTTTATACCTCACTCAGTTCAGAGCATGAACTATGTGTCAGCTCTCGCTAAACTAATTACGTCATACCTAGTCCAAGTGATATTAGATCTTATCCTTGGAACTCATTACTCTATTAGACATGCACTGAAGACCGTCTTCAGGACATGTCCATTCTAGCCAGACATTCCCGATTAATGATCCCGATAAGAGGCCATAGGTATACTCTCCCTCTATCAGGAGCGGTGAATCCTCTGTTGGCTATCCAATTACCTTCGAATACCTCAAGCTGTACCCAATCACCACCCTTTGAGCGAGCCCTATGAGGCAACAAGGAAGATATTCTTAAGTACCTCAAGTCTAAGGATACATGCATCATTGCTATGATGAGACTATCATCGACATTTGAATAAATGATCCATATGATTGTCTCATAGCAGGTCATCTAATGTACTTGACTCCTCTTAGCAAGCATCCATATGTTAACATTGAACATCTCATGCTCACAACTTATGAGATCTACTGCTTGATCTAATCAAGAAATATAACATACATTAGTCTATCTGGATCAACAATGTCCCATCTTGTTGATCCCATAACTAGGGATAATTTAAATACTAACATAATTACACATGATAGGAATCTCATTATCATGATCTCCTTCATGATATGTTTCATATCATGGACTTTCATTAATCAATTTAAGATCTATATCAATTCATATACAAATGAATAAAAATATAATGAAAGAATGCCTTTATGAATGTATATACTAAGTGCCTGAGGCGATTGCCTTTTGGGCACATCTTTAACAATCTCCCACTTGCACTAAAACTAATCACTATTGTTCATTACACCACAGGCGAGGATATGACTATCATATTTCTTTTGGGGTTTTGGTCTAGTGACTTGATTAGATATTTTCTAATCAGTGGGAACTCTTTCTCTCATTACATTACATCTACCATTGATTTCTTAAATCAATTGATAAGATTGAGTACATGTTTGGACCTTTTGATGAGACCATGATGCCTTTGCACATGCAATAGCTCTATTATTGTTTCAATCATATTGAATTTACAATACTAGGAATCACTTTTGACTTTATGATGAATTCCCTTATCCAAACCACTTCCTAAGGTGCTTTGGAAGCTATAATGTACTTTTAGTTATGGAATCCGCAGCCATCACCTATTTGGAACTCTTCCAATTGACTGCACAACCATTTAATGTGAATACATAGCATGACTAGGACTTAAGTTATCCTTATCGAATTGGATGCTGGCATCCATAATCCTACTTACCTTAAGCTTATTATCTCCTTAAACCAAGAATACATCCTTATCCTTCTCAAGTATTTAAGGATGTCCTTAATAGTCACCCATAAACCCTTGATGGGATCATATTGATATCCACTCATGACTCTCATAGCATGATATCCATTGGGCCTAGTACATAGCATAGTACAAAATGAATCCAATAGCTTAGTCTTATGGAATCTCATCTATGCTAGTCTATTTGTCTTATGTCTTTGGACATAAAGACTTAGAGAGGGTAATCCTATCGATCATAGAAACATATCTTCTCATAAACTACTTCATGCTAACCACTTTAGCATCTTAGCTATGTAGACTAAGAAAGAACGAGTAATCTCTTAGATCTATCTCTATAGATCTTAATCCACTTTTGGCAGGTTACTTTTAAAATCCTTCTTGGAGAATTATTTTAGAGTAACAAATTGACTAACTTAGAAATGAGATATCATTTCCTACTAATAATATGTCTTCCACATAATTCACTAGGAACAAAATGGCACTTCCACTAACCTTCTTGAAAACACATGAATCATCCATATATTGTGAGAAAACAAACTCTTTGATTATCTCATCAATTTAGATGTTTCAACTCCCGGATATTTGCACTAATCTATCAATGTATTTTGCAATTTGTATCATGTTTCACCATTATTAGCTATGAATCTCTTAGGTTGTGTCATGTACACATCTTAAGTCAGATTTCCATAAGGAAATATGTTTTCATATCCATTTGCAAAATCTCATCATAATGAGTAGCAATGACTAGGAGTAACATGATGGATTTAAGCATAGTATATGGAGTAAAAAGTCTTGTCAAAGCCAACCGTTGTATTTAACAATATCTTTTAACTACCAACTCTAGCTTTGTAGGCAACTACATTACCTTCCATATTGGTTTTTTCTTAAAGACCCGCTTACACCCAATAGGGTTTTGTCCCATTAGGTGGGTTAACCAAAGTCCATACTTGGTTTATAATTATGGAATCTGTATTGACTTATGGCTTATGGCCATTAGTCATATTCTGAACTCTTCAAAATCTCTTCAAAAGTAGTAGGCTCATCATCCTCTATGAGCAATATGACCTTTTATTCACTTATAAGAGATCGATATCTCTTGGGAATAACCGGTATCCTACTTTACTTATGAAGCTCTTGAGTTTCATAAGGTCTTATTATTACATCATCTATATGAATAACATATTTGGACTTTGTCAGTTGATTTGTATCTGCTTAAATATATATTTGAACTTCATCAAGTTCATTCTTGCTCTCACTATCTTATTGTAGAAGAAACTCTTTTCTTGGAAGATAACATTATTTGAAACAAACACCTTTGCTTCAAATAGTAGTAAAACTGATAACCAAATGACTTTCATTGGTTATCCCACATACAAACATTGGGTTAGATTGAGCTTTTAACTAATCTAACATTATCTACTTCTCTTAAGCAAGATAATCCTAAACTTTCATTTATGAAATAATAGGTTTTACGTTATTTCATATCTTATATGGAACAACATCAACTGACTGATAAGGTATTATATTTATCACATAAACATAATCTCATGTGCATGACCATAAAAGGAACTTTAAGGAATTTTAAAAGCTTATTATATGCCTCACCATGTCTAACAAGGTTCGGCTACTCCTTTTAGCCACATCATTATGCTATGGCATATAAGATATGGTTCATTTGGATAAAATCTTATTATCTCTTATATGATGTTGAAATATTTAGCTTAAGTATTATTTCACTTTAATCTAATTTAAGTATCTTAATACTTTTACTGAATTGTTCCTCTACTTTATTTTTGAATTATTTGAACATTTCAAATGTTTCAAATTTGTATCTCATCATATACAAATACCCGAATTATGAGCGATCATAAATAAGGTAATGAAGTGGATAAAACCATTTATGGCATGCATGAATATTGATCCATATACATCTATATGTACAAGGTCCATCAGTCCTTTTGCATGTTCATCCTTTTTCACTAAAAAGTGATTTTGTTAACTTGCTTAGCAAATGAGATTCATATGTGTCATATGATTTACAATCAAATGACCTGAAGTTACTATAATTCATCATGTGATTCTCTTTTATGTGCCCAAGTTGACAATGCCATAATTTATGGTTTTAGGTCATGAACCCTTTAAATTTAATATTGAGGATAGAATCAAGCATTCCAAAATCATAAACTCTATTGCATAATGTTTTAGTTTTATAAGGAATATCATTTGACCGTAGAGAACAACAATTGTTCTTAATAGTCGAACGAAGAACTTTTTGTTTAACTATTAAACAAAATTATTTTCTTTATTCATAAACTAAAACAAAATTGCAATTGTTTAAACCTTTAAATATGCTTACTAGAGAGTGTTAAAACTTAAGCCTCTATAGCTATTACAACAACCATTGCTATATGGCCAATGTGCATAGTTTCGACTCTCCTTACTTAAGGTTTTTATTGTTTATTTGGTCTTGCATATGTGAGACATACATGCAGTATCTAAAACCTATGTGTTATTATAAGAAACAATATTATCCTCTTTATTAAATTTACTTGAAGTATAAGGTGCATCTATATGTCTTCTCTTCTACTTCTTGAAAAACTCAAAATAAGCTTTGTTATTCCATTTCCATTTTTCAACTCTTGCTATAATGGAAGTACCTTTTAAGATGTCTCTCTACTTTTCTTTTTATCTATAATGCATATTACATTTTAGATCTCCCTTCTATCATCTTGGAGTGGTAGAGCAATTTAGATATGTCATATCATTCAACTTGAGCTTGCTCATAGCCCATCTCTCTAAGATGATACATAATGGTTTTGCATCCATTTCCATACTGCTTTTGAAGTTTAAACAACTTAGGACCAATCCATTGTTATTCAAGTACTTATTTTATGCAAATTGTTCATAACACTTGCATCTCAAGCATTAAGGGAAGGAAAATTGATATCCCAAACTTTGGCAACCTATTGGATTTGAGAACCATTCTCAGTTTTATGCCAATCAAGGAAGCTTAGGTTAATCAAAATGTATGACTCATAATTATACTTTGATTCACATTGTATAATATGATTCCAACAAATTAGATGTAAAGATCGAGATTATAGATGTGTGTACATGAGTGAATGCATGATATTAGGTCTTTAATAAAATGCATTATGGCTCCCACTATTTTATTGCGAACCCATGGCCCTCACTATGGATCCGGGAGAACTTATATGTAAGTCCTCTGAGTGGGTCGATATCCAATTTGCTAAGAATGACCTTGAGGCAACTTAACAAACCATCCTTAGTTTAGTTGGTAGGTATCTGATCCATACCAATTGCATATCCATGCAACTATCGAATCTTGTGTTATCAACTAATTAATGTGTGCACACACATTGGCCTATCAACTCTTGATATGTGCACATCTCATGTACACTTACCCAATTTCGCCTCTAATACACATTGACCTTGGCGCAAATCCAACAAATCAATGGTTTTGGTTAAGTACAACCCATTAATCAGGAAATCTAATTTCAATGGTTCAAACATATTCTTATAGAGTGAGCCTGAGGCAACTCAACAACTCTAACTCTAGAAGAACTCTAGTTCTCCCCACATTAATGGAAAGCGTAAGACATAATTGTTTGTTTAGTGATAGATTTTGCTAATTTAGTCTCATCATGTTATTACTGCATGTTTTTATATATCATACATTCATCACATGGATATGGACATGATTATGGACATACTAAAATCCATCTCTTTAGCCATAAAGAGATTGACTAAGTCTTACCTAGGTATCTGCATGAATTACAACCCAAAAATAGAAATCAAATTCCTATTTCTAAATCTTCTTATTTATAGCATCATCTCTTTTCCTTCTTGCTCCTTTGCATCTTCATCCTATCATAATCCTTTGTAATCTAATTACATATTTCAAAAATAGAAAACCTCAATTTACATTTGAGAGGAGTAATATGAGAAAAGAAATACATGAGAAAGAAAAGAGAGGTAGGAACATACAGGCCCTATTTGCCATAAAAAAAAAAACTCATGCATGCTCAATCACATTGGGCCTAAGTCCATAATCATCCATCAAGCATTTCCATACACCCCTAGCATGCATTTTCTAATGCATAAAATAAAATAAAATAGGTAGTGATAATTTTGGATTGCAAATTTGAAAGTTGATTCAACACTTGAATCAAAATTGCCTACTTTGTTGTTTTGGTCAATTTAATTTTATATGTCATTTTAATGTGGAATTTAATAATTAATCAAATTAAATTAAATTCCAAATTTCCAGAATTAATTCAAAATTAATTTACCTTAAAATTAAATTATTATGATGACAAAAATTAAACAATTTAATTTTAACGTATATGCCACTTTCTAGTCATACTAGATATGTCATTTGCTCAACTTAAATTAATTCAAAATTAATTTCCAAAAATTTTTAGAACTTCAAATCATCATTCTAAGCATCTTTATATCAACTCAAGTCCATCAAAATAATTTTGGCACAAGCCAAAATTATTAAGACAAACGAACCAATACATAAGATGCTCAAAACGACACATTTACTGTCTAGAATTAATGTGGAAATCTAAATTTGAGCAAATTAATTTTGGCATGCATCTAACATCAAAATAACATATTTTTAATCACATAAAAAATATTTCAAGGTATTGGAAATGAAATATTCACATACAAAAAATTCAAACAAAACAGTACCGCCGAATACCTAAAACAGTCTTGTTTTGGTGTTTGTTTGAAAAATTAACTAAAACAATTTTTAATTAATTATTGGATACTTCTAGATGCTTAAACACATTCTCAATATGTCTGAATGAATTTTTCAATAATCAAATTACAAGAAAAATAAGAACGGCCCCAACAATTAAGCCAAACAACATCACATGTTCATCAACTATGCAATTTTCAACAATTTTGTAATAAATTCGAAATTAATTATTTAAATCATATTCAAACCATTTTTCAATCAACATAATCATCCTCAATTATCTCATGATTAGATCATAGAAAGAAAAATATGTAAAATAAATTTTACAAATTAATTTCAATTTTACAAATCGAAAGATCCAAAATCATCAAAACCATGCAATCTAATTGCACCTTAAATTAAAATTAATTTTAATGGGCACAAGGTGGCTTTGATACCAATATTGGATTTTGAGCATATATCAAATACATGTTATGCAGCGGAAAATAAAAATTTTCAACACTCGAATCAAAGGATTATACATGTGCCAATTAAAACTAATTTAACCAAAGAAAATTCAGAATTTATACCTTTATAATTTCTTGATTTTTCTTCAACTTCTCACCTTGTTGAGTTGTAGCAAACCACAACAATCCAATCTTGGATTGTCTCTAACAATATCCATGCAAAGATGAGAGGATGAAATTACTAGGAAGATGGCTTGAACATACCTCAAAGTGCTAGCAATGGTGTACGTTCATATGAGAAGAAAATTAAACTCTTTAATTTTTTTGTTGTCTCTAAAAAAATTTTTTCTCCCAAAAATTTTTCCTTGTCTATTTTCTGTCTTTCGGGGTCTTTTAAATCCAAAATAAAATCAGAAAAGTAGATCCAAATTGAAGAGAGGAGAAAATGAGAGTTATGAATAATAATGGCCATTAAGGGCCAATTTAAGGGTAATTGGCAGCTGCTGCGCGCTGGCACGCGCAGCAACTCGCCTAGGCCTGCTGGACAGGCCCAAGGCCAGCCAGACCAGCGAGCTGGCACGGGCCCGTCAACCCTCCAGGTGATTTTTTCCCGCGATCTTATCGCGAATCGACTCAAAATAATTTTCTCATATTTTGGATCTCATCCTAAGCCATTTTGCTCATTCTTTACATCTCAAAAGCGTGTGACCCATTAGGTTCCCAGTTATGTTGACCACTTAAATTATTAAATAATTTAAGTAAATTATAAGCGGTATCTAGCAACACATCATGATTCCCAATTGACCGGAAAGTCAGTGGTTTGACTATGAACATTTCCATAGACAACAATATGTGCAAATTGTCTTTTCACCATCCTATACCCCACTCAGTTCAGAGCATGGACTATGTGTCAGCTCCCGCTAGACTTACTACATCACACCTAGCCCAAGTGATGTTAGATCTTGTCATTGGGACTCATTACTCTATTAGACATGTCACATAAGACAATCTTCAAGACATTTCCACTCTGACTAGAGATTCCCGAGCAATGATCCCGACAAAAGGCCATGGGTATACTCTCCTTCTATCAGGAGCAGTGAATCCTCTATTGGCTATCCAATTACCTTTGAATACCTTAAGTTGTACCCAATCACCACCCTATGAGCGACCTCTATGAGGCAACAAGGAATAGAGTCAAAGCACAAAATCACTATCCAAAATATCCTTGAGTACCTCAAGTCTAAGGATACATGCACCATTGCTATGATGAAACTATCATTGACATTTGAATAGATAATCCATATGATTGTCTCATAGCAGGTCATCCAATGTATTTGACTACTCTTACCAAGCATCCACATGTTAACGTTGAACATCTCATGCTCACAGCTTATGAGATCTACTACTTGATCTAATCAAGGAATATAACATGTGCTAGTCTATCCGAATCAACAATGTCCTATCTTGTTGATCCTATGACTAGGGATAATTTAGATACTAACATAATTACACATGATAGGAATCTCATTATCATGATCCTATCATGATTTCCCTCATGCTATGTTTCATATCATGGACTTTTATTAATCAGTTTAAGATATATATCAATTCATATACAAATGAATATTAATATAATGAAAGAATGCCTTTATGAATGTGTACACTAAGTGCCTGAGGCGATTGCCTTTTGGGCACATCTCTAACACCTACAACCTATGGAGAGGTTTTGAATAGTTTAGAATCTGACAAATGGCTTTAAGCCTTGAAGTCATAAATGGATTCCATGTATGAAAACCAAGTATGGCCTTTAGTTGACCCACCCAAAGGGTAAAGCCCATAAGGTGCAAATGGGTTTTCAAGAAGAAAACTGACATTGATAGTAATGTGGTTACCTATAAAGCTAGACTGATAGCTAAAGGGCATCATCAAAGACAATGAATTGACTATGACGAGACTTTTAGCCCAGTAGTTATGCTTAAATCCATAAGGATACTCCTAGCCATTGCTGCTCATTATGATTATGAGGTATGGCAAATGGATGTGAAGACGGCTTTCCTTAATGGAAACCAAACCGATGATGTGTACATGACACAGCTAGAAGGCTTCATATCCAAAGATGGCAAAATGGTATGCAAGCTTCAGAGATCCATTTATGGATTGAAACAAGCATCCAGGAGTTGAAATATCCGATTTGATGAGATAATCAAATAGTTTGGTTTCTCACAAAATCCAGATGAGCCTTGTGTGTATAAGAAGGTTAATAGGAGTACAATCGTGTTCCTTGTGTTATATGTAGATAACACACTGCTAATGGGAAACAATGTCTCAGTCTTGCAATCAGTTAAATCTAGTTATCCAATAATTGCTCTATGAAAGATCTTGGAGAAGCAACCTACATTTTGGGGATAAGGATCTATAGAGATAGATTTAAAAGGTTGCTTAGTCTTTCACAGTCTACATACATAGACAATGTACTAAAATGGTTTAGCATAAAGCAGTCTAAGAGAGGATACATTCCCATGACCTATGGGATTACCCTCTCAAAATCTATATGTCCAAAGACACAAAATGAGAGGACACGCATGAGTTTGATCCCTTATGCTTCGGCCATAGGATCAATCATGTATTCTATGATATGTACAAGACCCAATGTATCATATGCTCTGAGTGTCATAAGTAGATACCAATCAGACCCTAGTAAGGGTCATTGGGTGGCTGTTAAGAATATCCTTAAGTACTTGAAAAAGACTAAGGATGTATTCTTAATGTATGGAGATGGAGACCTTATAGTGAGCGGGTATACTGATGCCAACTTCCAATTTGACAAGGATAACTCTAAATCCCAGTCAAGTTATGTGCTCACACTTAATGCTGGAGCAGTCAGTTGGAAAAGTTCCAAACAAGAAATGACTATTGATTCCACAACTGAAGCTAAGTACATAACAGCTTCCAAAGCAGCAAAGGAAGCGGTTTGGATTAAGAAATTCATCATGGATCTTGGAGTGGTTCCTAGCATTGTTGGTCCAATACAATTGTATTGTGACAACAATGGAGCCATTATGCAAGCAAAGCAGCCACGGTCTCATCAAAAGTCTAAACATGTACTCAGAAGATACCATTTGATTAGAGAAATCATTGGTAGGAATGATGTAAAAATAGAGAAAGTGTCCACTGATCAGAATATAGTTGATCCTCTAACTAAGCCACTTCCTCAAAGAAAATATAATTCTCATGTACTCGCCTATGGAATTCAATAGAAAGGCAATTGCCTTTAGTGCAAGTAGGAGATTGTTAGAGAAGTGCCTTAAAGGCAATCACCTTAGCACTTATGGTACAATTTTATTTGATTAATAAAAGGAATTTTCATTGATTTGGTATTCATTTGATATATGAATTGATAGTGATCTTAAATCAATTAATAAAGTCCTTGATACATAACATAGCATGAAGGAAATCATAATGAGATTCATATCATATATAATTATGTTAGTACTAAATTATCCCTAGTCATAGGATCAATGAGACGGGATATTATTAATCCGGATATACTAGCACATGTTATATTCCTTGATTAGATCAAGCAGTAGATCTCACATTCTGTAAGCATGAGATGTTTAGAGTTAACTTATGGATGCTTGCTAAAAGTAGCCAACTACATTGGATGACCTTCTATGAGACAATCATATGGATATTCTATTCAAATGTCAATGATAGTCTCATCATAGCAATGGTGCAAGTATCCTTAGACTTGAGGTACTCAAGGATATCTTGGATACTAATTCTGTACTTTGACTATATTCCTTGTTACCTCACAGAGGTTGCTCATAGGGGTAGTGATTAGGTACAACTTGAGGTATTCGAAGGTAATTGGGTAGCCAACAAAGGATTCACCACTCTGAATAGAGGGAGTGTACACCTATGTCCACTTATCGAGACATTACTCGAGAATCTCTAGCCAGAGTGGAAATGTCATGAAGATGGTCTTCAGTGACATGTCTAATAGAGTAATTAGTCTCAAATACAAGATCCAACATCACTTGGGCTGGATGGTGAAAGAATAAATTGCATAGAAATTATCTATGAAAAGGTTTGTAGTCAAACCATTGACTTTCCTATGAATTGAGGGTCATTATGTATTGCTTAAATTAATTGATAAATTAAGTGGCCAATATAACCGGGAACCTAATGGGTCACACGCATTAGAGATGTAAAGAATGAGTAAAATGGCTTTGAATGGGATCCAAAATATAAGAGAATTATTTCGGGTTGGATCGCAATAAGATCATGGGAAAAAATCGCTCAGGAGGGTTGACGGGCCTGCTAGGCAGGCTGATGTCTGCGCTAGCGCGCACCAACCTACATATGGTATTTAAAAGGCCAAAGTGACCATTTTTTCGAACTCTTTATTTTCTCCTCTCTTCAATTTTGATCTATGAATCTGATTTTTTTTTAGATCTAAGACCCCAAAAGACAAAATAGACAAAAAAAAATTTTAAAAGAAGAAAAATTTTTGGAGACAACAAGAAAAATTAAGTACTTTAATTTTTCCTCTTAAAGAAACATATTCATTATTAGCACTTTGAGGTGTGTTCAAGTCATCTCCCTAGTGGTTTCATCCTCTCATCTTCGCGTGGATATTGTTAGACACAATCTGAGATTGGATTGTTGTAGTTTGCTATAACCCAATAAAGTGAGAATTTGAAGAAAAATCAAGAAATTATAAAGGTATAATTTCTAAATTTTCTTTTATTAAATTAGTTTTAATTGGCACAAGTCGATTATATTATTTCAGGTTTTGAAAAATTTTAATTTTCGCTACATAATATGTATGTGATATACGCTCAAAATCCTTCAAGATTATCATATGGGTATTCTATACATATGTCAATGATAATCTCATCAGAGCAATGGCATAAATATATTTAGACTTGAGGTGCTCAAGGTTATCTTGGATATTGATCATGTGCTTTGACTCCATTCCTTATTGCCTCTAGGAGAGATTACTCATAGGGTGGTGATTGAGTATAGCTTGAGCTATTCAAAGATAGTTAAGTAGCCAATAGAGGATTTATTGCTCATATTAGAATGAGAGTATACCATGGCCACTTGTATGGATCATTACTTGAGAAACTTTGGTGAAAGTAGGATTATCTTGAAGAAGGTCTTCGAAGACATATCTTTAAGAGTAATGAGTTTCAATTACAAGTACTAACATCACTTGGACTAGATGTGATGTAGTCAGTCTAGTGGGAGCTGACACTTAGACCATGCTTTGAACTGAGTAGAGAATAGTGAGGGTGAAAGGACAAATTGTACGGATATTATCTATGGAAATATTCGTAGTCAAATCACTGACTTTTTGGGTCAATTGAGGGTTATGATGTGTTGTTAGATACTGCTCATGACTTGCTCGAGATTAAGTATTGATATGAGTAGTCAACATAATCGGGAACCTAATGGATCACACATATTGAAAGTGCGTAAAGGAAGTAAAATGGGTTTTTGGATTAGATCCAAAATAGAGAGAGAAAGGCTGGTCCAAACAGTTTCCCGCTCGAGAATAGATGAAGTTATAAGTGAGAAAGTCTAGCTCACGATCGGGAAAAGGTACTAGACTAAAATTACACTGTCTCAATCGGGACATGAAATGTCACGATCGGGAACCTCCCGATTTAGGCATATCTAGACTAAAAAATGTGTTTTCCGATCGAAACCGATGTTAGATAAGGAAACCTAATCTGATTAGAATTCTTTAAACAAGAGTTTCAAACCCTAATCATTTAAGGACTATAAATAATCCCTTTTCAAATTTCAGAAGGAGCTACCACACTAGATAACTAAGTTGTTAATTCTCCTTCTCCTCCGCTCACTCTCTCTTGCTAGCTCAAGAGTTTGTGAAGCATCCATAGCCTCCAAAAGTTTTCTTCTTCACATCTTTCACATGGACTTTCATTAGAGGTGATCCAAGTGAGGATTACTGTGGTTTGCGACAACCCAGTAATGTGATCATAAGAACAGAAAGCTCTTAACTAAATGTAATCATCTTCAAACCTTATTTTAGTTTATCATTCATAGCTATATAAGGCAATTTCTGCCATTGGAATTCAAAATTTTAATTTTCTGGTGTGCTTGTATATGTGATTTGCATGTTAGAATACCAATAATATATATAGGGATGAAGTTGGAGGGGGGTTGATAGGGGCCTACCCCCCAAAGTTGAAAAAAATGAAATACTATGTATATTAATAATTTTTTACCCAAAAAAATTTAATAATTTACCCACATTGGGCTTTAATATATTATGAATCAGACTATAAAATATTATTTGAACCTTTTGGACCTTAATATATTTTGGGTCAGACTATAAAATCTTATTTGAACCCTATAAAATAGCAATAAAGTAAAATATTAAAAGAAAACTTAATTTTATATTATAAAAAAGTAACACAAAAGTTACTCACTAATGATTTTATTTAGTTAAAAGTTAAAACCTAATCTTTTTCCGCTTTTCCTTTTTCTCTTTGTGCTTTTCCTTTCCGCCGTCCAACTACTAGTCCACTAACCTCCCAATCTTGATTTTGCCATTCAATTCAACAGGTCCACTACTCAACCAACAATTTACTAATTCAAGGTAATTTTTATATTCACACCTATTAAGTTTGTATTTTTGTTTTGTTATTTTGCCTTTCTTTATCATTTTCTAATTTGACTATTGGCTATTGCACTGATAAAATAAATATTAGTTAATTATTATGTATGTTGTTAAATATGACAAAATAATTAATTGAAATTTTGCTTTCTTTGAAAGAAATTATTATTTATCACATACTTAAGTATTTCAAGTATGGTTATTAATTGGTTATTTGTTCTTTTTTTATGTATATTCATTTAAATGATGATAATATATATATATATATATATTCTTTTCTTCATTTAAATTTAATTAATTAATTGTAGGATATTGCAATAGATCATAAAAGCTTATTATTATTATTATTTGACAAATTATTAATTATGGTTTTTTTAAATAGGTGTTTGATTATTATGGGAAAGCCCTCTAGAATTGAATCATATTTTCAAAAAACTTATTGTAATTTAGAAAGTGATAAAACAATACTTTCTAATACTAGTACATCTGAAGAACCACTTAGAAAAGCTCCAAAAAAAACGCCGAGCAAAATTGATGTTTCATCTTTAGAGAGATTCAGGATTAAAATGTTCTATTTCAGAGTATCCAATTAACAAAAGAAATGAATTTCAATGATCCTATATAATGCTTGGACCATATCAACCTATTCTTCCAAAGTATCCTTCATCATGTCCAAAAAATCATCCTCGATATTTTAGTGCTTCTTGGTATTCTAAATTTTCTACTTAGAATATTTACATAATAAAGATGCTGCATTTTGTCTTCCATGTTTTATTTTTTATAAGCCTAATGATTATTTTGGTTCAAGTGCTTTCACTATTAAGGAATTGGAAGAAAGTAAATGATGGAAAAAATTGTGCTCTTTGGGTCATATTGGTACTTCTCCTAATTCACCTCATCATAATGCTATAAAATCTTGTGATGATTTAATGGCTCAATCTCAGCATATTGATAAAGTACATTCTAGACAATCTTCTTAAAGATGTTGCAAATAATCAATTATGACTCAAGACCTCAATAGATGCAGTTCGATGGAATACTTTTCAAGCTTGTTCTTTAAAGGGTGATGATGAAAGTGAAAGTCAAAAAATCAAGGTAATTATTGTAAATTGGTTAAGCTTTTGGCCTCTTATAATAACAATGTTGATAGAGTTGTTTTAGGTAATGATCCAAAAAATGCAAAATATATATCTAATGATATTCAAAAGGAGACACTATGTGTTTTTGCAAGGAAAGTACATCAGGCAGTACTTGATGAAATTAGTAAAGCTAAATTTTATGTCATGGTTGATGAATCTAGAGATATATCAAAGAGAGAACAAATAGCTATTGTATTGAGATTTGTGGATAAAAGTGGTTATGTGCAAGAGAGCTTCTCTGACATTATTCACGTTCTTGAAACTTCAGCTATGAATTTAAAAAATAAGATATGTGATCTTTCTTATCATAATTTGAGCATCCACAATATTCGAGGATAGGGTTATGATGGAGTAAGCAACATGCATGGGGAATGGAATGAATTAGAAGCATTGTTTTTAAAAGACTGTCCATATGCATATTATATTCATTGTCTTGCTCATAAACTTCAATTAGCATTGGTTGTAGCATCTAGAGAAGTAATTGAAGTACAGAATTTCTTCAATCAATTGTCTTTTATCCTAAATCTTATCAGTGCCTCTTCCAAAAGACAAAATGAATTAAGAATTACTCAAGCTATTAATATTGCAAAGATGATTGAAATTGAAGAAGTTGAGAGTCAAATTAGTAGTCTCCAAAGACCTGGAGATACTAGGTGGGGCTCTTATTCAAGTTTTGTTTGTAGTTTGATTCATATGTATGATTCAACTTGCACTATTCTTAAGAATGTCTTTAAAGATGGAAATTATTCTCAGCGTAGAGATACAGATAGTGCTATGAGTTATATGGCATCTTTTGATTTTGTATTCATTTTACATTTCATGAAGGTTATTTTACTACTCTCTAATGATCTTTGTCAAGCTTTGCAGAAAAAAGGTGAAGATATTTTGAATGCTCTTGATTTATTTTCTACTACAAAAAGATTGATTAAGAACATGAGAGAGTTTGGATGGAAAAATTTTATTGACAAAGTGAAATTATTTTTTGAAAAGCATGAAGTAAATATTCTAGATATGGGTGCTCCATTTTCCATTCATCAAGGTAGGTCTCGTTCTAAGGAAACTAATATTTCCATTGGTTACCATTATCAATATAACATATTTATGGGCATAATAGATACACAATTGCAAGAGTTGAATAATAGATTCAATGACAATATAATGGAATTGCTTGTGCTCGGTGCTGCTCTAGATCCAAAGGATAATTATAAGTTGTTCAATGTGGATAATATATGCAATCTTGTAGATAAATTTTATTCTGCTGATTTCACAGAACAAGAAAAGTTATACTTGAAGATTCAATTGCAACATTATCAATTAGATGTTCCTCATCATGTTGAATTGAAGAATTTGTCTACTATTTCTAAATTATGCCAAGGATTAGTGAACACAAAAAAAACTGCAGTTTATCCTTTGATTAACAGGTTGATTCGCTTCATTTTGACTCTTTCTATTTCTGCTACAACAACTGAGAGCTCATTTTCAGTTATAAATGTTGTGAAAACAAAACTCCGAAACAAAATGGAATATTATTATATTGCAGATTACTTGGTTACATATGTAGAACAGGAGATTGCCAAAAATTTTAGTATGGATTCAATTATAGATGAATATTATGATATGAGAAAGCGACGAATAAAGTTTCGTTATTGAATATGATAGATATTTTATATTGAATTAAATTTATTTTTTTTATTACATCTTCGTTTTTATATATATATCTATATCCTTATTTTCCTTTCTCCTTTTTTTTTTTATATTTTAAATGAAAAAATATAAATAGTACATCTTCGTTTTTATATATATATCTATATCCTTATTTTCCTTTCTCCTTTTTTTTTTAATTACTTTCTCTTGCTGGCATCTTTTTACTGGGTTTCTTCAAAGCAAATTCTCAGAGAATGCTCATCTGGTTCAAGAAAATGGGAAAGCAAAAAAAAATTTTTTTTTTAAATTGAAAAGACTGCTTCCTTTTGTTTCTTCTCTTCCTTCTTGTTTTCCTTGCTTCGGTTGGACTCTTTCTGGTCAAAGTTAATTTTGATTTCTTTCGGAACTTTTGAAGGCTTACTTGCCATCTTTTGACTCAATCTAATTATCCATCTCCTATTCCTTTTTCCCGGATTGTTTATTAATCCAAAATAGTTGAAAGTTTCATCCTTTTTTTTTTTGGAAAAATTCAAATGATTTCGTCCAACCATGCCATGGCCTTGGCGGTTAACTTGTTTAAGAATTTCAAACACCTATATTATAATCATGTGCTTGCTTTCTTTCACATATGACATGTCAACTACCAATTTTCTAATATACATACATATAAATATGTAGAAATTATTAAAGAATACTATTTATGACCAATAATCATTACTATATAATTAAAAAATTCCACAAGTGACCCGTTTTCTCATCCTTTCATTGTAATAAAAAATTAACGGCAGCTTTTGCCAGCTACTATTCACAACTCAACAATACTTAGAGCATCATCATTTTTACAATTGGATGATGATTGTAAACTGTGGATTCTACTGTTATATCATTAAAATTTCATCCACATTTTTAAATTTATTTTATCCCTACAATTGATATCAATTTCAATTTATGGAGTTCAATTAATATTTTAATATATTATATTCAATATTAATAATTAAAATGTTAAATTGAATTTTATTGTTATAAATTAATTAATACTGAAAATGAATTATTATTATTATTATTATTATATGAAATTAAGTTAATAAAACTAATTATATTATTAATTTTTCTAATTAATAAGCTTTAGTTTTATAATAATTATATTTATATTATTAAATATAATTAATTATATTAATTTAATTTTATACTTTATATTACGAAATTGAATTCATCAAGTTAATTATATTTTTAATTTTTATATTAACAAACTTAAATTTTATGATAACGGTATTAAGAAATATATTTATTTTAATTATACTTAATTAATTAATTATATTTACTATTAATTACATATTAATTAATTTTAGATATATAAATCAATAAATAATATTATTTATTAATTTTATTTAAATTATTATTCGATAATATATATGAAACTACCATAATTTTTTAATTACTTAAAATTTTTTCTTTTATATTTCTAATATTGAAATTTTGCAAAATTTTACTTAGTAGCTGTAATCATGGAATTGCCTTTGTAATTGTATTTGATAGCCCATGATGCTCTTATAACTTCTACAAGCTATTGACTAAATTAAATTAAAAAAAGAAAAAAAAATCCCCTCATAATTACCCCAAAAATAGAATTACAACAAACTCCGTGTTACACAGATTCTGTGCAACAACCTCCCCAGTTAGACACGTGTCTCTCGGACTCAATAAAGCCACATGTCTTTCAAGCAAAGAAAACACAATGGCTTCAGCTAAACTACGGCAGAGCATAGAAAAATTTTCCACGTCCAGACCAGGACAGGCAGACATGCACGTTTTAGGGCAACATATTTTTTGGATGGTAGATATGAACATGGGCATGTTAGTTGTTTCCCATTTGCAACGGTTACTTTACTATTTTTTATTTTTCTCTCTACACAATTATGTCAACTAAACGGCTATAAACAGCTGGCTGATAATTATAATCTAAATCCAAGAAGAAAATTATACATTTTAATACATATTCTTGCTGTATTTTATACAAAGATACAAAATGGTCACCATCATCAATCAAAGAAATAATCCTTTGACACGCATGAGGGGACCTTTTTATCATCAAATTGGTTCTTGGCACGTGTTATTGTAAAAAAAGAAAGAAGGTTAATTAGGTAATATCACCGACCACAATAAATAGTTGTTGAAAAGGTTTAACGCGGGGGAGTGAGTTAAGCCAGACTGGGAATGGAAAGTCACCAATTTCCTTTTTCTTTTTTAATTTTTAATTTTTTGTTTATATATATATATATATATATATATAGGGGAGTGAGTTAAGCCAGACTGGTAATGGATATATATATATATATATATATATATATATATATATATATATATATATATATATATATATATATATATATATATATTGGCTGTATTTTTAAAACTTAGATAGAGACGTCTTACTGACCCTCTAGCTTATCAAATTTCAGTGGTAATTAGCGTAAATTATCACTAAAAACAAAGCTTATATAATTTCAGTGGTAATTAAGGTAACTTTAACACTTAAAAACTTGATAATTCTGACTCATGATATATTTATTTTCAACCTTTCCGGTTTTTTTTTTGGTAGAACAACCATTCCTTTTTTGTTACATTGAAATTCTCAAGATTTGAATTTTTGACCTCTTATATTACAAATTAGAGATGCCGTCTAATCCCTACGTAATTAATTTTTTTTAACAGTCATATAATTATAAATTTGAATTTTAGTAATAATTCTGTAAAGCAGCCAAACATAAAGAAAGTTCAAGGATAAATAATAATAATAATATAAAAAAAGGTTCAAGGAAGGGTAGGACAAAAGTACTGGTCGATGAAAAAACCAAAAATCCAATTATTCATACTTCAAAGTTGAATTTATTTAGTTAGCTCACATATTGTTATTAACTATAAATATATGAGACTAACACGTTCTTGAATGATTTGAGGAATCTTTCCTAAGTAAGCTAAAATTATTGATTAATCTCTCTGTTCATCCATCAAACTTCCATTCGCTTTCTCCTTTCCTTTTTATATATATTGTCCTATACGCTTATTGCTTTCTTCACTCTCACAGTTTCTTTTTCTTCTCTCTTTCTGTTAACAAATCTAAATCTTTTTTCTTTCTTTTTCTCTCAAAGTTTCTTCAAAGAATATGAAGATTGGTTCATCTGTGATTAAAGTTTTCTTCATCTTGGGTCTCATGGCTGCTTCTTGCATGGCACAAGCACCAGGTGCTTCACCAAAAGCAGCACCAACTCCGGCTCCAACTCCGTCACCAACTGCAACTCCTGCACCAGCTCCTTCTCCATCAACAACTCCATCTCCTACCCCATCACCAGTTTCTCCTCCATCTACTGCCCCAACCTCTTCCCCTACCACCTCTCCGCCATCTCCACCACCAAGCACCACTGCTCCACCCACTGGTTCCATTGCTCCTTCTCCTAATAATGCTCAAACTCCACCTAGTGACAACTTTGCCGCTGGTAAAGTTGGCAGAGTCATTCTTGCTGGAACTGTTCTTGCTGTTTCCTTCTTGGCCTTCACTCTGGCTTAGAAAGATGCATATAAAGTTCGATTGTCGGCTTCATTTTTAGATCTTTGGTTCCATGGATCGGAGAATCCCTTGATATTATTCTGCTATTTGTTGGTTGACTATTTTCATTTTGATACTTCTCCTTTTATTTTTATTTTTATTTAATTTTTTTTGTCTATTGTGATTGTTAATTCTATATTGAATTTGGATGGGGAAGATTAATTATCAAGTGATGTGATTAAACGTGTACCATTTGATTATGGGGATGTGGATTATTATTGTAGAAATGGGACATCGTGTACATCTAATAAAAACATGTTTGTTATTCTTTTTAATTTATAACTGAGGGGAAACTTAAGCCTTTTATAGAAATCACTTTTGTCTCGGTTAATTAAAAATTACAGAATTCTTTCAAACATCTCAAATTTGAATTCCACTGTTAGCTTATTGGAGAAATTATATCTATTATATTATCCATTAACTAGTATAATTATTAAACGATATATATATAGTATATTTATTTTAATTAATAAAAATAAAATAATTAAATACATATTAATAAGTGATTAATTTAAAACAGATAATATGATAAATATAATCTACCTAAAAATTTTTCCACTCTCAAATTATAATCTATTAAAAAATTGTCTTTTATTTTTTCATATATATTATTGTTAATGGATCTAGGAATTAGGCATTTAGGTACCATAAGCACAAATTCTAAAATATTTTATTAATAAATTAGACTACAAAAAAACTTAATATATTGCAGCCAAACTAATCTCGACCTAGGCTACAAAAATGTTAGGCAAAAAAAAAATTAGTAAAACGGATACATATAAAGAAACTAGAACATATGCAACAACATGCAGTGCATATATAGAAGATGAAACTCCAAAGAAACATAAGAGAAAAACAGACAACATTGAGACTTTATAACTAGGCTATGCCTAAGAACACTAGTACAAAATATATTATATGCAGCAGAATATATGAAGCGGTTGTTCAACTGTTGCGTAAGAAAATGCAGTGGCAATTTAGTAAATAATTTAAAATTTTTTAAAAGTATATATAGCCGTTGTTATGAAAGAATCGCTGCCTATAATGAAAAGAAATTTTATATAGCGGTTTTCTTCAAGGAACTGCTACATATAGTTGAATTTTATGAAGCAATTTTGGTTAGAACCTCTGTATTTATAAAAGCTATTTTCTCCCCCAATTCCTTTCCTCCCTTTCTCAGCCCGCAACTCCTTCTTCACTTTCTCTCCCTCCAGCCCGCAGCTCTATTCTTCTACCTCTTCAATGACCCAAAGGTTCTGCCCACTCCCCATTTCACGCTGCCGCAGACAATGGAGCTCGATGTCGCTTGTTGAGTGTTGCCATTTCATGTTGCTGTTGCTCATTTCTTCCCTTTGCACCTTTCATGACAGGTCAGGTACTCCCCTTTGCTCGTACGTCGCTACCGATGTTCTCCTTCTCCTGCCCGTAAGTTGCCTTGGTTTTACTGTATGGGTAGAAAGCTTTGATTTTCTAAGAGAAAAAGGTGTAATTTTTTGGGAAAATTATTGATTTTGTTGGAATAAGATTTTCGGATTTTAGGTCAGTTTTCAATTAGAGATTTTATTTGGATTAAATTATTAGGTTTCAGTAAATCATGTTGTTTTTGTGATTGAATTGTTGCTACTTCTACTGTGCTTTTGTGCTGAGATTTTTTTTCCTTATTATGTTTTAAGACTAGAAAATGAATTATTAAAGCAACTGCCCTTAATTTTGGTCTGCCTATTCTTTACTATTGAAACATAATGGTGAACACTTTCGGATTTTCTTAACTTGAATTTCTAATCTTTTCAAATGCAAACTATACAGGGCTCGAAAGAAAAGCGATAATGTTTTTTGAAAGTGAGTATAAACTTTTGCTACTCCTTGTAGCCTAATTTTATTTTTTTGTCCTAAAACTCCTAGGAAAAGCTGATGCCTCAAGAAGCAAATGTGCTTCTATCCTGCAGATCAAAGGCTGTTAGGGACTTCACTGCTGGTCTTCTTGTCAGTGGCAGTGTTGTGTTGGCAAGTGTGTTTTTTTTATATCATTGTTCTCGCTCAGGTTCTAGTTGGGGAAAAAGGGTGGAGCCTTTTGTAACTTCAATTTATTTTGAAAAAAATTATGATTGTCTTGTGAGGAAACTCGGATATAACATGTTGATTTTCCTTTACTTATTAACAGTAACCAAAGGAAAAATTTGGGAGGAAAAACAAGAAATAAACCAAAATGAAGTTTGAGCATTGAATTTTATTGTTGTTATGACGATTCGCTTTTTTTTTTTGCAATGATAAATTGTCAATTTTCTTTTTGTCAATCCTAAGATTAGAATATTTAATAAATATACTCTTCAAGCTTTTGGTGCTTAATATTTCTATGATGAATATTTTTTTTTTAACAAACATGGTAATATATTTGTTTTGTCATGGATGTCATTGTTGCTGCTTTTCCTACCTTGATGTCTTAATCCGTTTTTAGAGTTTTTCCCTGGCTTCTAACTGAAATCCATGTTAAATCTCAGTGTTCATCCTTCTAGTTATTAATAGTATATGACCTCCTAGCCGCAATATGGAAAATAACTAAATTTGCTCGAGTCTACATTTTAGGCGGTATATCCCTTTATATGGTCTCTTCACCACCTACATAGCCTTTGTGCCAATGTCTTTTAGAACAAAGCACCCTTTGTATTTGCTGTTCAACAAGTCTTCTTTTGCAGGAGCTACTGCTGTCATTGGAATGTGGAGATTTAATAGATCGCCAAATTCATGTGTTGATCGTATTCTTGATTTGGATGGAAGTCGAATGCAAAGGGTGTTAACAAATATGTAAGTATTATAACCTTGTTTTCATTTTAGCAGTGTCCTTTTCGTTTCCTGCAATATGCAAAATATATTGGAGGTTTACTTATATAAATAAATTCTAGGGATTCTAATCCAAGATCTTTTGATTAGGTGCTTGGGGACCATAAGTTTCAGAATATAAGTTTAAGTTTTCTTTTAAATTATAGACCGAAAGAACTGGGCTTAGCTGGAAGTGGAGAAAAACTGGTGATTACAGTTGCAAAATTGCCCAATTAAACTTCAACAGATCTAGACTCGGGTTTCAACAACCTGTAGAAAAAGTTAATTAATTATCTTTAGGCTTACTATATTTAATACGTCATAGTGTATATTTTCAATCTTTATTGCATGCTTAAAGAATTGAAATCTTGTCCAAAAATATTAAATTTTAAGTGTTTCAATAGTAGATGAAATATTTGTAAATTTCTCATTACTACCACTTGGAACTTTTTGTTCAAGTCTTTATGCCAATGGATAATGCTTGAATTGATGATAACTGAATATTAAGTTTTCCAGTCGTCTTTTTTTTATATCAGAAAGCACTTGCTTTTCTTGTTGGCATTTTGCCTATTGATATTAATTAAAATATTTCCTTTTTTAATGTTTACTGTAGGTTTAATATGTCATTTGCTATTAATTCTCAGAACTTGTATGAGTTGTTTCATATGCATTTCTATTGTTTCATTTGATTTTAAAATTTCAATGACAATAAGTAATTTGCTTATCCATTAATGCGTGGTTAAATATCATATAGTTTTCAAAAGTATAAAATTAGTTATATCATGTGAGTCGCTTGATGTTACTTCAATTGCCAAAACGAGCATAATGCCTTTGGTCTTACTGTATTCTCTGACAGATAATTACTTGTGAAGCTGTTAATTTGCAGGAAATATTATAATATAGTACATGATGTCATTAGTTTTTTAGTTTCAATCACAGCCAAAATGTGTTCAATTTATGATGGGTCCTCTCCAGTCTTTTGATCTAATGGCTATGCTAACACATGCCTAGATAAACTGCCTTAAATATAGATGCAGAGAATAATATGCTAGAGGTTTTTAGCTATTTGCTCAAGATTTGTGATATTTTTATTTTGTCAAGATCATATCCAAGTCTGATATGGATGCTTTTATTTTGTTTCATGCCTTGAATTTAGTAAGTTGGCATTATAACTTATTTGAAGTAGTCAGTTGCAACTACTATTTTTATAGCAATTCAAACCAACTTTGCTTAGTGCTTTCGCAGGTGATGAAGCTGTAGATGGTAATGACTTGGAGCATGGATTGCTCTGCAGTTGTGAAGGTTAAAGTTTACACATAAGTTCTCCTATTTTAGCTATAAGGAGTCCATACCTTGTGCCTCGTAAGATTTTTTTTAATGTATCAATACATCAATATACAGAAAACATAAGTGTGTATAATTTGATTATTTAGTAATAAAAATTCAATTTTTTTAATGTCTTTGAGGTTTGAAGCAGGTATATATAATTATGTACATATATGGTGATTGAAATATATTTATTTAAAAAAAAAAAGAACTATAGACAGTGGTTGTTTATAAATAACCGCTGCATATTATATGCACCGGTTGTAAGTAATAACCGCTGCATATGATATATCATATGCGGCAGTTTTACAACCGCTGCATAAAACTTTAGACCATATGCGATGCTTAAAAACCGCTACATAAAATAAAAACCAACCGCTGCATATAATACTGTTATATACTAGTGGAAATCACTAGCTCTTGAATTTCCTTTACCAAAATGTCAGCTGTAGAGTTTCATTCCGGAGGTATATATGCGCAAAGGAGAAGTTATGAAACAACCTTTTCAAATTTTCTATATAACAAAACTTAGAGTTTAATGCCTGAGGCCTTTAATCACCATTCTTCCACACCATGAAACATCATTTCAGGAATCAGATTCCACAATAAAATTACAATGTTGAAGATCTAGAATTTCAGCTAATAGTTGTGGCGCTTTTTTAATGGCGATAACTTCAACCTCATTCGAGTCAATAATGCCACAGAAAATAGAAAACATACACTTCACAAAACCTAAGTGATCTCTAAGAACCCCTCCAACACTGGTGGGACCAGGTTTGCCTAGTGAAGATCCATCAACATTCCACTTAAAAACATTCTATTGTGGCACCCCAAGAACCACGATCCCTATTCTTTTTGGGAGGATTTTTAAACAATTTAATAGCATCAACAAAAAAAAAAGATCCTGGTTTAGTAAAAGGCCCTCATCCCTAATAGCTCTAAGCCAAAAATTGCCACGATGAATTGTAAATTGACAGTTGCAGTGAAAACTTATTTGTTGGAGTGAGAATTTTATATCTTCAATGCTTCGAGTAGACTGGTTACAAGAATTTGGACTTAATTCCACAGCATGAACCCCTTTGATCTCTTCATAACTTTAGAATATTAGGAATTCTATGTATATTCTCCAGAACTTCTTCAGAACAATAAAATTAATGTGGGTTTTATGTTTCTGATTAATAGGAGAGAGGAAGTTAATTCCAAATTAACTTCTCCCTTTTATATTAAATAGCATTTGGGTCTTAGGTTGGGTCAAGTCCACATGGATAGCCCAAACCAATAGCTTAACATCACCCACTTGCCTATAGTGGACTTGGCTTACCTCAAAAATTCCAATATTTCAGTCTCAAAGAGAATCATTCATATGGGTGAATGGACCATGCAAACTGAAGCACATAAATGGTGAGAGCTCCAATATACAAACCTAAACATAAGCCATATAGGAGACATCAATCCAAGGATGTATTTATTCATTATATTATACCTATTTAACCCAAGTATCTTTCTTAATAAATATAATCGAGTATTATTCAATCCCTTTAGAATCCATACTCAGATCTCCTTTTCAATTACTTAGTATTCTAAATTATTTCAAACTTTATCAAGTGAAATAACTCCGGCCGGTGAATATAAGTAATGAGTGTATAAGCAAAAATACTCTTTCTTTTGCCTTCATATCAATTGGATCAGAATCAACTCGTTTTTCTAGAAGTGTTCCATTAAGTCGAATAATCTCATGACTATAGGATACATCCTAAGATAGCCAACATTAATCCTTCACTTCATGATATAGTCAAAAGTCACAAAGGGTAATAAAATTGAAATCCTTATTCAGAATTTCTAGGACTCACATATCAAAGAAGCATGAATCCATTCTTTCACTTCTCAATGGGTTGTCAAGCACATGCAGTGTAATACCCACTAACTAGGGCCTAGTCATTATGCATGAATACATGACACATATGAGGGGTAACTCGGTAATTAAAAGTACATGTATACATGAATTAGATTTAATATTATAATGAAGTTATAATTAAGGTATATTAAAGGTATATGTAAGGTATAATTGAGGTATATTGGTCGGTTTTCGATTGTCACGATCATAACACCCCCTTGTCATGGTCATGACACTTTAATTTTTCATAATTATTGATTTATTTCATCCCTTTCTTGAAATAGCAATAAGGGGGTGGAAGCTTAGAGGTCCTCTCAGATGCTTCACAATACCTTTCAACTATAAGTTCATAAGCTCAACACTTAGGAGCTATCATGAACACTTCGTTAATCAGCATTGCTAGACATCCTTTGATTCTTCAAAACTCCAACTTATATTGGATTAACAATGATCGATCAATAAACTGAACATAAGCACAGAGAATGAGAAGAGAAGAAGATGTGTTTAAGCAAACATCTTACTTAGTATTTCAAAGCTTAGTGTTTTTTTACATCCTGCTTTCTCAAATGAAATGAGAAGGTATATATAGGCTAAGGGCAGGTGACAAAAACGTCACCGCTTACATCACATATTCCTAAACAGGAAAAGTACACAGTTACACACAGTAACATGATAAAAAGTAAAGCGCACTAACACACATAATTATACAAATAGTACATACTATTGCACATTGTGTAGTCACTTATTCAATCTGATGGCCGACAAGAGGAAGTGGGCATCTGCTTTGTACTATGGAGAGTACATATTCAAATCCTCGAGGGCTAGAGGGGAATCTGTGAAAGGAATGTCATCATCAAAGCCTGGTGGAAAATCATATTCATCTAGATATCCATCTGAATTGAGCCGAGGTCTTTGGGCCTGAGAAGTTGGATTGGGCTGGTGAGAACTGGGCTGAACTAGAGTGGATAGGGCCGTATTAGGTTGAACTGGATAAGGCTCCATAACATCTCTATCTTCATCAATCTGAAAGAATCTTGGAAAACCGTGATGACATTGAAGAAGTTGTTCTTGAAAGGAATTGGCTGGGGCTTGGGCCTGTGAAGAAGGCTGAGAGACTTCTTCAGGGTCTTAAGAGTCTGGATCAAGGTCCATTTCATCATCTTCACTGCAAAGACGAGGCTTGAGAGTCGGAGGCCAAGGAACCATTCTAAGTCTTTGGGAAATATCAGGACCAATGGATGTGGAACTTGGTAGAGGAAAATTACCAAAGTTGTTAAGACGGCATAGCTCTTGATTCAGAGAAAGACGGATGGAATCAATCTGTGTTGGTTCTGGACAAGAAACAACTTTCCATAGCTGGGAGTGTCCAACAGCAATTGTGACTTGAGTTCCCAATATATGAGTATAGGGACGATGGAAAATGATAATGGCAGTGATGTCTTGAGTTGGTTGAAAAGGATGATCTATAATGAGGTCTGCAAACAAGCATTTCCAGTAGGAAAGAGGCTGAAACTAGGTGAGGAACCGGATCTGGGGAGACTGGAGGTTGTCTTGATTGCATAAAAATGGTAGGAAAGGGATTAGTTGAAACTGGACTGCATGGTAGTACAGGGTGGATTGACACTATAGATACCATAGTTGCTCAAGAAGCATAGGCTTTGTATCCATTTGATAAACAATCACCCAGGGTTGTTTTGCGGGGAAGTAGATCATTTCTCTGGGAAGGTCGAGAGAATTCTAGAACATGGCAAGATAAGTGAACAGCATGTTTTGTGCAAAACTACGGATAGGACGGAGGTCAGGACCTTTGGGACATGACAGAAGGAAGTCTGAAAGTGTCTGAGCTGGTGGAGTAGAGCTTGAAGAGGCTGTGGAAACTGAACTGTTGGATGCCATGAAGATGAAAGGGATTTCAGTGGAAGGAGTGATGAGAGAAGTTTGTTTTGGTCTGGATAAGAAATCAGGAATGAGGTTCTTATCTCCTTTTATATGTTGAACTTCAAAACTGTACTTACTGAACCATTCTTTCCAACGAAGGAGTTGGGGATGTGGAATAGTT
>CATIWF010080821.1:0-45606 GCA_949630135.1 Balakata baccata | reverse complement strand
TTATTATTATTATTATTATTATTATATCTTAAAAATGTATTCTATATATTAACTTTCTATTAATATATATTATAATCTATTTATTATATATTTATATATTCTAATATTATTATATGCGTACTTATATAATGTTTATTGCAGAAAATAGCTGAGAGTGCTCTTCCAAACAAGATATGCCTCTTCAACGAGAAACATGTGAGAAATGCTTTAGATAGATCTAGAGAATATATGAATTAGTACGCCAGACAAATAGGGGTAAGTAATTTATACTGATAATAAAATATGACACATAAACGGATTTGTTTTGATTGTGTGATAAAATTTATTACAAGAATGGATACGTGCGGTCATTAAACTGGAGTCCCATGATGAATCTAGAAACATAGTTCACTTGACTCAGAATGACGAGGATCAGATCTTTTTGCAGGCTGCTCAAGAGTCATCACATGGAAGGTACCTATATGACATAGGCCATAACAGGGGTGCTCTATCTCGCAGTTCCTCATCTGATACCTCCACTTCTATGATAGAGATTGAGGTGGCTCGCGAGTGTATTAGATATCTTGAAGAGAGAAATACTATGCTGGAGAAGTCATATTCTGCTCTTCAGCAGGAGGTCCAGACTGCACGAATAGAATTCCAGAATACTCGATAAGAGTGGGAGGAGAGAATGCGCCAATTGATGGAACGTGATGATCAACTTGCCTCACAGACCGATGCATCTAGCAGCCATCAGTCGCCATCCGACCATCATCAACCACCTCCATCTTCATCTTGACTTTCTTTGTTTTATTTTTATTGCAAAAATATTGATACAAATATTGACTTAAAATTTTAAATGCTATAAATATTTATTATATTTAGTTATAGTTTATTTTAAATTTTTATGATAGTTTAACAATTGATTACTCTTATAATCTTAATTTAATATATAAATAAATATTAATATAACATAAAAAATAATATTACTTATTTAGTCAAATTTAAATATAATTAAATTAAAATAAAATATAAATATAAATTATATACATTAAATTTTTATTGCTTTTAGTGACAAAAAGTGGTTACTAACAACTACCACAAAATATGTGGACACTATTAGTGACCACAAAATGTGGTTGCCAATAGCGTCCACATATTGTGGTCGCTAATAGCGCCCACATATTTGTGGTAGCTATTAGTGACCACTTTTTGTGGTGGCCATTAGCTTCCACATATTGTGGTTGCTAATAGCATCCACATTATTGTGGTAGCTATTAGCGACCACATATTATGGTCGCTAATAGCATTCACTATTTAAATGTGGTTGCTAATATATTTAGCGACTAGCGAAACAGCTACCACACAATGTGGTAGTTGTGTGGTTGCTAGAGGCTTTAGCAACCACACAACTACCACAATTTGTGGTAGCTATTTTTTAACTTTTTTTTTTATAGTGACAGGTCCGGATAGTGGTTTATGTTATCGAAGTAGACTTTGTGTACTTGATAGCGAGGACCTTAGACAACAGATATTAAAAGAAATACATGAGAGTAAATATGTCATACATCCAGGAAGTAACAAGATGTATCAACAATTAAAGAGTGATTATTGGTGGCTAGGTATGAAGAAGAATATTACAGAGTATATTACTAAATGTCTGATTTGTCAACAAGTGAAAACTGAGCATCAAATACCTTTGGGTTTGTTACATATGATCTTTATTCCGTAATGGAAATGGGAGCAGATTATTATGGATTTTGTAGCTGTGTTACCATCGACAATGAGGAGACATGAAATAGTATGGGTAATTATGGATAGATTCACGAAGTCAGTACATTTCTTGCCAGTCGCGAAAGATTATCCAAGGAATCGATTGATAGAGATTTATATTAATGAGATAGTATGACTTCATGGTGTGCTTGTTTCTTTTGCATCATATAAAGATCCTTGATTTACATCTCAGTTTTAGAGGAGTCTTCAGAGTGCTTTTGGCACTAAGTTACATTTCAGCATAACTTTTCATCCTCAGACAGACAGTCAATTTGAGAGAGTTATCCAGATTCTAGAAGACATGATGAGGAGTTGTATTATTGAGTTCGAAAGTAGCTGGGATAAGTATTTTCTTTGATGGAATTCGCTTATAATAACAGCTATTAGTGCAGCATTATGATGACTCCATATGAGGCATTGTACGGTAGGAAATATCGAATGCCAATATGTTGGATAAAGCTTAGTGAAAAGAAGATAGTGGGTCCAGACCTAGTGAGGGAAACTGAAGAGAAAGTGAAGCTCATCAGGAATAAGCTTAAAGCAGCTGTTAATAGGAAAAAAATCATACATTGATCTCAAGAGACGTGACATTGAATATGAAGTGGGAGATAAGGTTGTCTTCAAAGTATCTCCTTGGAAGAAAGTCTTGAGATCTGGTAAGAAAGGTAAATTAAGTCTAAGGTTTATAGGACCGTATGAGATTCTGGAAAGAGTCAGACCAATTTCTTATAGACTTGCTTTACCTTTGGAGTTGAGTTAGATTCATAATGTATTCTATGCTTTTATGTTGAGACAGTATCAGTCAGATCCTTCTCATATCATACCAGCTGAAGATGTATAGGTGAGTCAGGATTTGACTAATGAAGAGGAACCAATTCATATTCTAGCTAGGGAAGTTAAAGAGCTTCGAAATAAGCAGGTTCCATTAATTAAAGTACTATAGAGGAACCATATAGTAGAGGAAGCTACATGGGAAAGTGAAGAAATGATGAAAGCCCAGTATCCCCAATTGTTGTATGACGACATATCAGGTATGTTTTGGAGACGAAACATTTTTTAAGGGGGACATAATTGTAACACCCATTAATTAGGGATTTGTTATTAGGCTTGATTATGTGACTTAAAGTGATCATATAAGAGGTGTATTGGAGGTATATAAGGGTATATATGAGGTATATAGGGGTATATTTGAGGAATATGTATGGTATATTGGTCAATTTTGATTTTGGTTTGAAGAGAGGGATGAAAGAAATGAAAGTGTGAAAAATCAGCCTTATACCCGTGAACAAAGTGATTCATGACCGTGAATATTGATGTTCATGACCGCAAAAGACGTGTTCATGACCGTGAAAGGGGCTGTACATAAGCTTTTTCCACGATCTTATCGTCATTTTTCATCATTTTTTCCATCCTCAAACCCCAAAAGCATACCATAGACACCCAAGAAAACCAATAGGGTAATTCTTCATGGATTTATGAATGATTAAACACCAAATCAAGAGAGAGAACAGAATCAAAGCAAGATTTGAAGAAATCATCATCTTTGGTGAGTTTTTGTGATTGGGAGACAAAGACAAAAGGGAGGAGATCAACAAGGAGAGTTAATAACTTGTTAGTTGAGTTTTTGTTAAGCTCTTAATAGGGGTTTGTATATATACGCATTATTATTTGCCTTTTAAATGTGATAAATGCATGTATATGTTGAATTATGTGCAATGATGTTGTTGATCATGCCTTTTCATTAAGTAATATGATATTATGTATTATTGAGACATGAAATGGCATGGTTAAATGTTAAAAAGGTTAATTAGAGGGTTTCATATGTATAAATATGGTTATGAGTATAAAAATGGCATGTGTTAAAGTGGGCATAAGGTATGTGTAACGCGTGAGTTATGAGCTCGGTAGTGACCCCATTTTGGGGGATGATTTGAGTTATGTAACATCTTTGTTTTGATGTCTAATGACCATGGATAATGTCGACACTTGTTTAGGAAGTGATTAGAAGTGGAATTTTGACAAAATTTGATCATAGGCATAAGTTATGACCTTTCACAACCGGCGTCACAACCATACTGAAATTGTCATGACCATGAATATAGAGGTAGTAGCCTTCACAACTAGGCTTCACAGCCAGCCCAAAAATTCATTGCTGTGAAGACACTATTCACAGCAAAGGTGACCTATGTTTAAATGATATTTTGGTGGGTCTGAAACATGCCAATTATGCACAAATATCATAGTATGATGTAAAAACATGTGAAAACATGTTAATAAGTATGAATGTGATATATGAACATGCATGAATTATATATAATATAATGAAAACAAGAAAGAATGAGATCGAAACAAAGGGGTACTTTGTATAAATGCCCATTTCTCCACTCGAGGACTACTTTAGGATAGATGGTGCACCATAATGGGGATAAATGATACATATCGCTACAAGGTATGAGAGGAGAACATGGTTGCTAGCCCAGGGCCGGGTGCTCCTATTCTCGGCACTCATATCCATTATTATACTCATCTTTTGACTTGAGGAGCTCGGACGAGCCCACATGGCTTAGTGAGTATGTAGGATGTCTGACCTTAGACTGGGAGTGCCTACTTTATTACCCTATATAGAGAGTTAGTAGGATGTCTAACCCTGGACTAGGAGCGCCTACTTCACACCCCGTATCTGGCCAGTTCGGGAAATGAGGCTATATTTATCAAAGTTGTTTATTGAAAAGAAAATGAACATGACAGGTATGATTGATGGTAAGAGATTAATGGCACGAATGAGGATAAAGATATAAAGGCATGTAATATGAATTGAACACATATTGCATGCATGTGATATGGCATTTCTATAGCTTTCATAAATATGATATAATATTCATATGCCATGATACATAATGCCGTGATACGTGATGCCATGACACTATATATGTTATGCTATGTTTATATGATTGCATGGGAAAATCCTAATGCCTATATGTACTACTAAGTTAGAGATAGTTTAATATGAATTTTTCTCATGCAGGTTAAGAGAGAAGAGAAATCTGCCAAAGCCTATATTAAGAGAGAACATTTGAGACCCAGTTTGTGGGTCTAGTTTATCATATTTTGTATCTTGTATATCCATGCATATTGGAATAGTGACAATTGCCTTTATTATAACACATTTATGATATGTATATTGTACTTGTATAGGGCCTAAGCTAAGACTATGATCTGAACAATGATGAGGCATTGAGCCAAAATTAAAAGCTGATATAATATGAAAAGAAAATAAAATGTGAGCCTTTATGATATAAATAGTAATTAACCAGTATAAGAAGCACAAATAGTGGAATTCTATCTATATAATGAGATTGTGCTTATTATCAGATGCAATAATAGGCATAGTCCTGTTATATAGTTAGGGCATCACATATTTCAAACTCCTAGTCATACACTTAGCAAATTTTTGGTAGATAGATACATTAGTTTGCCCCAAAAATAATATCATCAAAGCAGATAGATACATTAGTTGCCCCAAAAATAATATCATCAACATCAATTTAAACAATAAATGTTTCATGCTTATGCTTTTTAATAAATAAAGTTGCATCATCATGTCCTTTAGAAAATCCATTATCTAAAAGGAATGAACTAAGTCTATCATACCAAGCTATATGAGCTTGTTTCAAACCATACAATTCTTTAGTTAGCTTATAGACATGGTTTGGAAACTCATGACTTTCAAAGCCAGGAGGTTGTTCAACATAAACTTCCTTTGATATAAAACCATTTAAAAATGCTCTTTTAACATCAATTTGAAACAATTTAAAATCCATATGACAAGCATATGCTAATAAAATCCTAATGGTTTCTAATATTACGACAGGAGCAAAAGCTTTATGATAATCAATGTCTTCCTCTTGGTTATACCATTTGGCAACCGAACTAGCTTTGTTACTAGTGATGTTGCTTGCTTATCTAGCTTGTTCCTAAGGACCCATTTATTACTAATAATTGGGTAGTCCTTTGGCTTTGGAACTAAAGTCCATACCTTATTTCTCTCAAATTGGTTAAATTTCTTTTGCATTGCAATCACCTAACTTTCATCACTTAAAGCCTCATCAATAGTCCTTGGCTCAATTTGAGTGAGAAAAGCAAGATTAGAATCTAAATGCTCAGGATAAGATCGAGTACATACACCCTTTATATGATAACCAATGATTTGCTCCTTTAGATGGTTTCTTAAAAACTTCAACTCCTTAGGTAGCTATTGGTTGCCTTGCTCTTGAGCTTGAGTTTTCCTCTTATTATTGCTCCTTTTGATCTTTATCATATTCTTCTTTCTTTGAAGATTATCTATTCTCCTTGTGATCAAGATTGAGATTCTCTATTACACCTACAACATCATCAAGAATACTACTTTTCTCAAGATCAAATCTACTTGATTCATCAAAAAATACATGTATAGACACTTTTGCAATTAATATTCTCTTGTTGAAGACTTTATAAGCTTTACTAGTGAGGAATAGCCTAAGAAAATATCTTTATCCGATTTTGAAGCAGATTTCCTAAGGTTATCCTTGGTGCTCAATATAAAATACTTATATTCAAATACCTTTAGATATGAAATTTTGAGCTTTCTTCCATTCTATAGCTCATAAGAGGTTTTATTTAAAATCGATTTTTGAAAACATGGTTTGAAATATAACATATGGTATTGGTGGCTTCAACCCAAAAGTAGGTTAGTAAACCATACTCATGGAGTATTGTTCTAGTCATTTTTACCAATGTTTGATTTTTCAGTTCAACAACTTTATTATGTTGAGAAGTTCTTGGAGTGAAAAATCATATGAAATACCATTTTCTAAATAAAAGTTTTCAAAGAGATCATTTTCAAATTCTTTGCCACGGTCACTTCTGTTAGAGATGTGCCCAAAAGGATATCGCTTCAAGCACTTAGTATACACATTCATAAAAGCATTCTTTTGTTATATTAGTATTCATTTGTATATGAATTAATATAGATCTTAAACTAATTAATGAAATTCCATGCTATCAGACATAGCATGAAGGAAATCATGATGGGATCATGATAATGAGATTCCTATCATGTGTAATTATGTTAGTATCTAAATTATCCCTAGTCATAGTATCAACAAGATGGGACATTGTTGATTCCGATAGACTAGCACATGTTATACTCTTTGATTGGATTAAGCAGTAGATCTCATAAGCTGTGAACATGAGATGTTCAAAGTTAACATGTGGATGCTTACTAAGTGTAGTCAAGTATATTGGATGACCTGCTACGAGACGATCATATGGATTATATATTCAAACGTTAATGATAGTCTCATCATAGCAATGGGGCAAGTATCTTTAGACTTGAGGTACTCAAAGATATCTTGGATACTGATTATGTGCTTTGACTCAATTGCTTGTTGCCTCATAGAGGTCGCTCATAGGGTGGTGATTGGACACAGCTTGAGGTATTTGAAGGTAATTGGGTAGCCAACAGAGAATTCACCACTCCTAATAGAGGGAGAGTATACCCACGGCCTCTTGTCGGGATCATTACTCGGGAATCTCTGGCCAGAGTAGAAACATTCTGAAGATGGTCTTTAGTGACATGTCTAATAGAGTAATGAGTTCTGAGGACAAAATCTAATATCACTAAGGCTAGATGTGACGTAGTCAGTCTAGCGAGAGCTAACACATACTCAATGCTCTGAACTAAGTGGGGTATAAGATGGTGAAAGAATGAATTGCACATAAATTGTCTATAGAAAGGTTTGTAGTCAAACCACTAACTTTCCGATCAATAAGGGGTCTTAATGTATTGCTAGATACCGTTCATGACTTGCTTAAATTATTTGATAATTTAAGTGGCCAACATAACTGGAAACCTAATGGGTCACACGCTTTGGAGATGTGAAAAATAAATAAAATGGCTCTGGATGAGATCCAAAAATATGAAAGAATTATTTATGGTTGGATCATGATGAGATCTCGGAAAAAAAATCGAAAAAGAAAAAAATCAATCGGAGGGTCACAGGCCCATGGCAAGGCTGGCAACATAGGCTATGCGCACATTGGCCCTTGCCAGTACACGTGCACAGCTCAATTAAATGAATTTGCAATACCTGACTACCTATACTTTGCTTTCATCCCAAGAATTATACATGCGTGATCTCACACTGAGTTTTAGATCAATGGTGCAAGTTTTATAGTGATAGTCAATTATTGTTCAATTAAAAACTTTATACATTATTTTAACATAGGCTCATTATGAAAAAAAAATGATAAAACATATAAATTACATAACTTTCGAGTCTTTATATTTCACTAATACTACCCAATTAAAATCTCTTAAAAACCATTTTAATATATATATATATATATATATATATATATATATATATATATATATATATATATATATATCTCCTCTTAATAAGAAGAATAGCAAAACAAATATATTACTACCATCATCGAAGTATAATATCTAATTTATCAATTACAAAGAGAATATAAATCCAAAAATTCAAAAATACCTTTACTTATTTGCCTATTGTGCCCATAAATTAGGCCACCAAGATTAGCTCTTAGGAAATACATGAGTTATCATATAATAATGGCACATGTGCTATAGCTAGTTTATCTGTGCCAAAGCTTCTCACATCGGCTATAGCAATCACATAGCCGAAGTGACATATACTAACCAAAGATAACCATATGGCCAGAACCAACTATATCGACCAAAGTCAAACTACATAGTCAAAGAAATTCACATGACCAAAATCTATATCTTGGCCAAAGCCAAATTTTCTTATTGGCATGCCAACAAGTCACCTAGTTCCGGTCTATACTAATCTATAGGCTTGCTCACAATAATTACGTACAAACATCACATTCATATCCTGTCATTTCATTTATATCATATTTACAGTAATTTTAAATTTTATATTGCATCTGCTAATAAAATTTTATTACTCATGCTTCATATAATGCATAACATTCAACGTCAGATAATAAATCAATTCATGATACATCTCAATGCATAACATACGATCTTTAATTTTCCAAAGTATAAATCAAATCCAGCCTATTCAAAGTTCAGACAAAGTTCATTATACATATATTTTGTCTATTAAAATCATGCAACATATATGTATGCTTAATTTAATTATCTTTCCGCATTTATATTACTAAGCTCACTTTACAATTTTTTTTTTTCTAATGTTTCCCTGCTTACTATTATACTTTGTATTCCCTATCACTATATCACCTATTAATATACCTTATCATATCAATTTGCCTAATGCCTCAAATTCCATGTCCATTTTACTTAATTTATAAGTTTCACAAATTACTGAGCTTCTAATCCATTGGTAGAGGTCTTAGCTGCAACCCTCATCCATATCTCTGTGTCTTAACATCATCAAATGGGTCTAAGTAACAACATGCCCAAAGGTTCTCTCTTGCATCCCTCGGCCTAAGGAGAATTTAAGATATTCTAATTGTTCCTTAATTAAAGTTTGCATTTAATTAATTCCTAACTTTGGCTCAATTTGAATTATTTGTCCTTAATTAAATTCTGTTTCAATATTCAATCTTACTCAATTTATTTTTATTTGTTTATTATTATAACTTAATTCTTTCTTATTGGGTCTAGAACACTTCAATTGCTCTCGGATTAACACAACTTTGATTCTATACTCACTTCCATATTCTTTTTGTAATCTCGTCTTCACCAATCACGAGCCTAACCGTTTCTTTTCTCAGTCACTCCCATTTTCATGAAGCTTAAACAAAGAAATTCAAGAAAGAAATCTAAACTGAAATAATTCTAATGAAAATAAATTAGATTCTCTCTCCTTTTTGTCGTAGCCGTGACACCTCACCCCTTTTTCTCCCTATTTGTTACTTCCTCATTCTTCCTTAAACTTTGTTACAGGTCCATCACACCAAAATGACATGGAGATTTTTAGGAGAGAAATTACTTTGGGTGGACTTAGCCGAAATAAGCTTGAAGAAAATGCTAGATATGGTTTCGGGTGAAGGGAAAATGGAAAGAATATGATAAGCATGTTTTGGAATTATCTAGAAAAGCTGGAAGAAATGGGATCACTTTTTAGCTTTTATTTGAAATTTGTTAATAAATTAAACTTAAACCATGTTGAGGTAGCGGGCATGCAAGGCTTGGTATACTGCTTATTGAATTTTAATTTAATTAATTAATTATTAATGAAAAATATTTATGCTGACTCTCAATCTTTCTAATTTTTATCAATTAACCCACTAATTTTTTGTTCTTTTTACTTTGTAAAAATTTTTCTTTTTCCGATTTATTAAATAATTTTATTAATTGCACACTTCATTAATTTATCTAATACCTATTCTATTTATCAATTAATTTAATTTATCCAATTCTGCTCTAAATTAAATTATATATATATATATATATTTCTTTTAAATTTTTCTCAATTAATTCAAGATTAAAAATCGTAATTTATTTGTTATTTTTTTTCTAGATTTCTACTATTCTGGTGTATATGATTTTTCAATACGTGTGTCTATTAGGATACAAACTAGTGATGTGACAATTCTTTCCTCCTAAAGAAAATTTTATCCTCTAAATTTTTACTTAGCTCTCTTAACCAACTGGGGGTATTGATTCCACATCTTTTCTTTGCTCTGGCATCTCACATCTTATCTTGTGTAATTTATTGCAAGATCTTATTAGGGTACTTGTTCGTTCGTCTTACATTAGACTAAATTATTTACTGATTTCTCTTGATTTACTAAATTAAGTTAAATTTTTTTTATACTTTCGGCTTAATACTATTATGAGTTGGGTCTCTTTCTCTTTCTAATCGTTTTTTTTTAAACCTTTGCATAATTAATATTATAGTTTATATTAGATTTTAGTGGTAAGACCTACTCGGAGGCGACCTCCTTCGTTCTAAAATTTCATACTGATAAATAGATCTGGACATAATTCTATCTTCTTTTTCCAAACTCGACAACTTTTTCATGGTGAGGTCTTTAAAAACTTTTTGCCTTTGTGAGCGCGATGTATGTCTTTTCTTTTCAAATCTATATAAAGTTTCTCTCTATGTCTTATTGTTCTCAGTCTATCTTTAAATATCTTTATCTTCCCTTCCATTTGTTATATTAAATCTAAATTCACGGGCTTTTTCTTTTCTCTTATTAAAGTTTACGTGTAATGTGTATTATATTTTCGTCATAAGGATTAAGTTATGTTATGATTTAATATAATATATTTTCTATTGAATTTTCATTGTATCTATTATTTGCTAAAATCTACCCTCCTTTTCAAGTGATTCAATTATGATATTGTTACAATATAGACTTTCTTTTAAAATATCATATAATAGCTTACAAGGATTTGAGAACAACTCTCGAATCCCTATCATTAGTTTGTCCACTTTTAAATTTCCTACTAATATTTTTAACTGTTACTACCATAATTATTAAAACTGGACCAGACCAATCATGTAATACTCTTAATTTTTATAATACATGATTTAATTATTTTTATAGGTAAATATTCTGTAAAATCTGAGAGTTGATATAAAAATTACGAAAATGCCACCAACTATAAATATAGTGTTAACTCTCTCTCTTCTTCTCTCTCCTTCTCTTTCTCTCTCTACCTCCCACCACCATTTTTATTTCCTATCATCACCCAAACGACTTCCAATCGACGCAAAATTTGGGCTACATGTAGCTTTCAACCTCCCCAACACGTTGGTAACCTCTAAAACTGCAGAAAACGACAGCACGAATTCGGGCATCAAGTTGCCCTTGCCTTTTCTCCATCTTGCCGACCTCTTTTCATGATTTTGACATCGAAAATGGATTCAAGAGGTCAAAAAACCTTGGAATGCATCGGTTGAACTTCAGAAACGGACGTTTGGAGGCTAATCAGAGTTCGGGTTTTCTCATCGGAGTAGTCATAAATTTTGTAGATCTAGGCATTTCCAGTCAATTCCAAGACACAAGACTTGTACTTTTGGACTCCCCACATCCTAAAGGGAGCTATTGATACCCTCTGATCGCCATTCTGTCACCATCGGAAATTTTCCAGTCAGCGGAGTTCGACAACCACTAACCGGATGTTTTTGAGAAGAATCTTCAGCTTGTTAAATCGAGTCATTCGGTACCAACCACACTTTTGTGCCATTTTTAGATAGTGAGATATGAATTTATTTGTGAAATTTAAGTATATTATTTAATTAGTGTGATAAATTTATTTTATTAAGTAATTTGATGGATTGCATGATTATGAGAATTATTGGAGAATATATTTAGATATTATAATAGAATTACGAGGTGGTTATTAGTGAAGTTGAATTATAGACTATTGAGTTGATTATGTATGTTGATCGGGTATATAATAAATTGGAGACCCAAATTGTAATTGATTGTGTTGAGATGATAATGATATATTTTATAGAATTATGACCCATAAGCGGGGGGATTGTCTAGTTTTAAAAAGGTGTTGCCGAATTTTCAGTAGAAATTACGTTAAAATTTGAATAAAGGTTTCTATACGAAAATTTTAGAAAAGTCTAGGCTTAGGATTTATTCTTGATATTTTATTGATATTTTTTATATTTTTATAGATTCCCTAGAGGTCCCACCAGCTGCACCAGACTCTTTAGAGCAGCTTATTGAGGAATTTATAGATCTGAGTTAATATCATATGATTTTATAACATGCTACCTCTCTCCCCTTCATTTTCTCTGACATGCAAATTAATATTAAATAATATATTATTATTATTATGTTATGATTATTATTAATATACATATAGTAATATATGCTTGAATGTGTTTTGCTGGAAATGTGTTTGGGTGAGACTGTGATGTGATATTGTGATGTAATTGTTGGGATGAGAACTATAGTAGAACATGCTACTTGATGGGTTAAATCAGGACCGTGTGTACACCGATGATGATTTTATAATTATAGATGAATTGATAATATACCCTGGTCAAGTTCATCCTTCAGTAAATGAAATATATTATGATATGATATGTATATGGATGCTGAGGGTGATAATCCTAATTGAGTTCGTCTTTCAAGGCACCGACACCATTTGGATAAGTGAATGACTGGAGAGAAGGACATTGGTTGAGAGTTTGCTCTCAGTGCGCCAGTCCTTTGGAATTAAGAGAGTCATTGGCTAGTAGAATTGAGGTTTAGGGTTCTACTTGAGTTACTCGCCCAATTGTTTGATGATTGATTTCACATGATGCATGAATTCATTGCATGTATATATGGTAATAGTATAATATTGTGTGACTGTGTGTTATAAAGTTATATGATATTGATTCACTTAATGGAAGCTGACTCCTCTCGTTTATTTTTCTCAGGTAGTAGATATTATTTCAGATTATTTTGGACTGCCCCGTATCTTGTTTACTCCGCGAGGGCTTGATGTAATATTTTTTTAAATTATTTTTCGTATTGTATAGCATATTCTAGATCTCTACAATATCTTATATAGGAATGTTAGACTATATATTATATGAAAATATGTCGAATGAGTATACACTCTCCCTTAGTAATGTTATGGTTATTAATATACATTGAGCAAGGTTTATATCAATGCATGATTGAGATACGAGGTATATTTATTTTAGGCTTGCTATGTTTGGTGGCCTTAAGCCTACCCATTCCTTAGCGCTAGTTATAGTCCCCGGTTTGGGTCGTGACAAAGTTGGTAACTGTGGAGTTAGGATCAAGTTCGTCTTTGTATGTCATTTTTGACTCTAGTTTCAGCGTAAATCGATAGAGAGTATATTATGTTTTTGATATCTACATGTTTATTTTCAGTATGCCGAGGACTAGAGCGACAGCGGCTGCAGCATTAGCTGATGAGGCACAAGATGAGGTTTCTGCTCCTTACGTAGTTACAGCTCTAGTGTAGAGCACCGAGAGGTGAGGTAGACCTCGAGCTACTACTCGACAAACCCAGGGTGAAGTTCATGAGATACCAGGTACTAGAGGAGTATCGGCTGATGATTTTATTATAGGTATGGTTGGCATATAGATTGGTATAGAAGGAGTCCAAAGAGCTATAGAGCAGCTCCTAGTGCACCAACAATCGGCTGCACAAGCTTCTCCACCCAGAGCTAGTGGATTAGGATCTGTTGCTAGGGACGATGTCCCAATGTCTGAGTACACTAAACTCAGACCTATTGATTTTGATGGGATTAAAGGGAATCTCATAGATTTTCTTGATGAGGTTGAGAAGAGGGCCTATGATTTGAGATGTTCGGATAGGCGATCTATTAAAATTGCTAGATTCTCCATGACTGGAATTGCTTCGCAGTGGTATAGAGACTATGTACGACCTTTTTTAGATGATATGACCTGGAGATAGTTCAGGACAAGATTTGAGGTTTACTTCATTCCTTTTAGTCTCAAAAAGGAATATAGGATGAGATTTGAGACTCTGGTGAGAGGTGATATGTTAGTGGTAGAGTATTCCATACAATTTATACAGCTCAGTAGGTATGCTCCATATGCAGTTGATACTGAGGAATTGAAGATCGGTAGGTACATTTCAGGTCTTGGTCCAGAGTTTGTTTCTTTGGTTCAGTCTAGAAAGAGCAATTTTCTGGAAGTTTGTGATCTAGCTAGACAGATGGAAGTAGATTTAAGGAAACATGATATTATTTCTAATGAGAACAAGAAGAAGAAGAATAAAACAGAGGGACAGTTTAGTACTCAACCTTTAAGGACTTTCTTTGGCAGTGAAAATTATTCTGAGAGTACAAATTAGCAATTTAGATAGAGAGGATCTCGTGGTCATACGAAGGGTAGGCGTCACTAAGGTAACAGAGAATTTAGACTAGGTCAAAGATTCAGTGGTAGTGGACAAAGTTCTGGTCCTAGCAATGCTAGTTCTGGCCCCAGTGTTTATCAGCAATGTAGCAGGTCACATCATAGACCTTGTCTTTATGCTAATGGTGCATGTTTTCGATGCGGTGAGATGGGTCACATGGCCAAATCATGTCCTTGATTTTTAGGACAACATACTTTTTCCTAAGGATCTTCTACAAGTGTTACCTGGCCAGTGTATTCAGTTGTTCCTGGTTATTCATAAGCAGGTTCTCAATTTGTAGGCCAACAGGGCCATGGTTTTACTAGCAGAGCATCAGTAGGTAGGACAGGTGGCAGAGGTCAGAGTCAAGCTTCTAGCTCATTTCAGGTAGGTCGTGGACAGGCTAGAATGTTCACCCTTACTCCTTAGGATTTTAAAGCCTCGAATGTAGTAGTGTCAGGTATTATTCCAATATGTTCTTTTGAGGGTAGAGTTTTGTTAAATCTGGGTGCAACACATTCTTTTATATCTCCTAGTTTTGCTTTGAGGTTAGATAGACAACCAGCTAAGTTGGAGATTCCTTTATTTGTGACTACTCCTTTGAGTGATGCTTTAGAAGTCGATGTCGTTTGTCCTTCTTGTCCGGTATTTGTAGAGGGTAGAGCTCTTCCAACTGATTTGACTTTGTTAGATGTGATGGATTTTGATGTGATATTAGGGATGGATTAGTTAGCTAGGCATTATACTACTCTTGAATGTAGAGATAAGAAGGTGATTTTTAGAATCCCTAGTGATGATGAGTTCTGTTTTATAGGAGATGTGAGTGCATCCCTAGCTAATCTTATTTTAGCTCTCATAGCTAAACGCTTATTACGCCGTAGTTGCCAAGGTTATTTGGCACTTGTCAGAGATACCTCAATGGAAAAGGGTAGCGTTGAAGATGTACCTATTGTTCGTGAGTTTTCAAATGTTTTTTCAAAGGAGTTGCCAGGATTACCACTGGATAGAGAGATAGAGTTTTCCATTGATGTGGTACCTGGTATGACTCCTATTTCTATACCACCCTATAGGATAGCTCCAATAGAATTGAAAGAGCTTAAAGAACAATTACAGGATTTATTAGATAAAGGTTTTATTAGACCTAGTACCTCTCCTTGGGGTGCTCCTATTTTGTTTATTAAAAAGAAAAATGGATCTCTCTATCTATGCATTAATTATTGTCAACTGAATAAGGTGACTATTTGTAATAAATACCCCCTTCCTCACATAGATGACTTGTTTGATCAGTTACAAGGTGCTAAGTGTTTCTCTAAGATTGATTTGTATTCCAGTTATCACCAATTAAGGATACATCTACAGGATATACCCAAGACAACATTTAGGACCTGTTATGACCATTATGAGTTTCTGGTGATGTCATTTGGACTCACTAATATGTCTGTAACTTTTATGGATTTGATGAATCGGGTATTTAAGCCATTCTTGGATCAATTTGTTATTGTCTTTATTAATGGTATTTTGGTATATTCTCGTAATAGGGAAGAACATGCAAACCATTTAAGAATGGTGCTGCAAACTTTGAGGGAACATCGCTTGTATGTTAAATTCTCTAAGTGTGAATTTTGGTTGGAGAGTGTTGCTTTCCTAAGACACATGATAACTAAGGATGGTATCCAAGTGGACCCCAAAAAGGTAGAGCCAGTGACTAACTGCCAAAGACTGACAACAGTGACTGAGGTCCATAGTTTTCTAGGTTTAACAGGTTATTATCATCGCTTTGTGCAAGATTTCTCGAGAATAGCTACACCTTTGACTAGATTAACTCAAAAGAATGTTAAGTTCCAGTGGATAGATGCCTGTGAAAGAAGTTTTCAAAAGCTGAAGGATCGTTTGACTTTGGCTCCAGTGTTGACCTTACCATCTGGAACAGGAGGCTTTACAATGTATTTGTGATGCTTCTAGGGTTGGTCTAGGTTGTGTTTTGATGCAGCATGGTAGAGTGGTAGCCTATGCTTCTAGGCAATTGAAGAGACATGAACAAAATTATCCCACTCATGATTTGGAGATGGCAGCAGTGACCTTTGCACTTAAGATTTGGAGACATTACTTGTATGGCAAGACATGTGAGATTTATACAGATCACAAGAGTTTGAAGTATATTTTCCAATAGAAGGAGTTGAACTTACAACAAAGGAGATGGTTGGAACTACTCAAGGATTATGATCGCATTATTCTTTACCATCCTAGTAAAGCTAATGTTGTGGCAGATGCTTTGAGTAGGAAGTCCTCTAGTAGCCTTGCATATATTAGTGTGGAAAAGAGACCAATAACTAAGGAGTTGCATGAGTTGTATGATCATGGATTGCAATTAGAGGTGATGGATTATGGAGTACTTTTAGCTCATTTTAGAGTTTGGTCTGTACTTGTTGATAGGATTAAAGCAGCACAAGATCAAGACCCACAGTTGAGAAAGATTATGGATGAAGTACAAATTGGTCAAGCTAAGGATTTTGTGATAGATAATGATGGAACTCTTAGAATGGGAACTAGGATATGTGTTCCTGGTGTAAGAGATCTAAGGAAAGAAATTATGGAAGAAGCGCATTACACAGCATATAATGTTCATCCAAGTTCTAACAAGATGTATTATGATTTGAATAGTGTTTATTGGTGGAATGGTATGAAGAGAAATGTGGTAGAGTTTGTGTGCAGGTGTTTCACTTGTTAACAAGTAAAGCTCGAGCATCAGAAACCATTAGGATTGTTGCAACCCTTTCCTATTCCAAAGTAGAAGTGGGAGAGAATTACTATGGATTTTGTGTCAGGATTGCCTAGGACATCTACAGGATATGATTCTATTTGGGTGATTGTAGACCGATTGACCAAGTCAATGCACTTTTTACCTGTGAAAATGACTTATTCTATGGCTAAGTATGCTAAGTTGTACATTGAGAGAATTATATCTCTTCATGGGGTTTCAATTCCATAGTGTCAAATAGAGGACCACAATTTACCTCAAAATTCTAGAGGAAGTTACAGGAAGAGCTTGGTACTAGATTAGACTTTAGTACAGCTTTTCATCCTCAGACAGATAGACAATCAGAAAGGACAATCTAAACATTAGAGGATATGTTGAGAATGTGTGTTATGGATTTTGGAGGACATTGGGATTGGCATTTACCTTTGATTGAATTTGCTTATAAAAATAGTTATAATACCAGTATTGAGATGGCACCATATAAAGCATTATATGGTAGAAAGTGTAGATCCCCTATATGTTGGGAAGAAGTAGGTGAAAGGAAATTGGCAGGTCCTGAATTGGTTCAAATTATTTTAAAAAAGATTTCTATCATTCGTGAGCATTTGAAGATAGCTTTCAGTAGACAAAAGAGTTGTGCAGATCCTAAGAGGAAACATGTGGAATTCGGAATTGGTGAATATGTGTTTTTGAAGGTGTCACCAATGAGAGGAGTAATGAGATTTGGTAAGAAGGGAAAGTTGGCTCCACATTACATAGGACCTTTCGAGATCCTAGACAGAATTGGTGAAGTGACCTATCAGTTGGCATTACCCCTAGAGTTTTCCCATGTTCATCCTGTATTTCATATTTCTATGTTAAGGAAGTATATTCCATATTCTTCTTATGTGTTGCAACCTCAGAGTGTTGAAGTGAATAAAGACTTGTCATATAAAGAACAACCAATAGAAATCATAGACACTCAAGTCAGACAGCTTTGCTCTAAAAGCATACCGATGGTAAAGGTTAGATGGCAAAACCATTCACATAAAGAGTGTACCTGAGAGTCATAGTAGGAGATGCGAGATTCCTACCCATATCTCTTCCAATTTTAAGATAATATGCTTTCAAAAAAATTTGAGGATGAGTTTTTCTGTAAGGGAGGGGAATGTAACACCCTTAATTTTCATAATACATGATTTAATTATTTTTGTGGGTAAATATTCCGTAAAATCCGAGAATTGATATAAAAATTACAAAAATACCTCCGACTATAATATATGTTGTTAACTCTCTCTCTCCTATCAGCTCTCTCTATCTCTCTTATTCTCTCTCCTTCTCTTTCTCTCTCTACCTCCCACCACCATTTTCATTTCTGATCATTACCCAAACGACCTCTGATCGATGCGAAATTCAGATTACAAGTAGTTTTCGACCTCCCTAACTATAAGTTGGTGACCTCTGTTTCTCCAAAATCTAGTTGGAACTGTAGAAAATGGCAACACGAAATTCGAGCAACAGACTACCCTTGTTGTTTCTCCATCTTCCTTACCTCTTTTCATAATTCTAATGCCAAGAATAGATTCAGGTGGTCCAAAAACCTTGGACTGCTTCGGTTGAGCTTCGGGAATGGACGTTTGGAGGCTAATCGGAGTTCAGATTTTCTCATTGGATGCTAGAAATTTTGTAGATCCAGGCATTTTCGGTCACTTTCAAGACACAAGACTTGTACTTTTGGACTCCCCACATCCTAAGGGAGCTATTGGTACCCTTTAATCGTCATTCCGTCGTCGTCAGAAATTTTCCGGTCACCGGAGTCCGGCAACCACTTACCAGACGTTTTTGGGCAGAATCTCCGGCTCATTAAATTGAGTCACCCGGTACCAACCACACCTTCGTGCCATTTTTAGATAGTGAGATGAATTTATTTGTGAAATTTAAGTATATTATTTAATTAATATGATAAATTTATTTTATTGAATAATTTGATGGATTGCATGATTATGAGAATTATTGGAGAATATATTTAGACATTATAATAGAATTATGAGGTAGTTATAAGTGAAGTTGAATTATAGACTATTGAGTTAATTATGTATGTTGATCAGATATATAATAAATTGGAGATCTGGATTGTAATTAACTGTGTTGAGATAATGATGATATTTTTTATAGAATTATGACCTGTAAACGGGGGGATTGTATAGTTTTTAAAGGAGGTGCTACCGAATTTTTGGTAGAAATTACATTAAAATTTGAATAAATATTTATATAGGAAAATCTTAGAAAAGTCTAGGCTTAAAATTTATTTTGATATTTTATTGATATTCCTTATATTTTTATAAATTCTCCAGAGGTCCCACCAGCTGCACCAGAGTCTTGAGAGTAGCTTATTGAGGAATCTACAGATCTATGAGTTAATGTCATATGATTTTATAGCATGCTACTCCTCTCCCCTACAATTTCTCTAGCATGCTAATTAATATTAAATAATATATTATTATTATTATTATATTATGATTATTATTAATATTAATATAGTAATATATGCTTGAATGTGTTTTGCTGGAGATATGTTTGGGTGAGACTGTGATATGATATTGTAATGAGAACTATAGTAGAATGTGCTACTTGATGGGTTACATCAGGACCGTCTGTACACTGGTGATGATTTTATAATTATGGATGAATTGATAATATACCCTGGTTGAGTTCGTCTATCAGGGAATGAAATATATTATGATATGATATGTATATGGATGCTGAGGGTAATAACCCTGGTTGAGTTCGTCTATTAGGGCACCGGTACCATTTGGATAAATGAACTGCTATCAGAGCACCAGTCCTTTAGAATTAAGAGAGTCATTGGCTAATAGAATTGAGGTTTAGGATTCTACTTGAGTTACTCACCCAATTATTTGATGATTGATTTCACATGATACATGAATTCATTACATGTATATATGGTATTAGTATAATATTGTGTGACTGTGTTATAAAGTTATATGATATTAATTCACTCAGTAAAGGCTGACTCCTCTCGTTTATTTTTCTCATGTAGTGGATATCATTTCAGATTGTTTTGGATTGTCTTGTATCTTATTCACTCTGTGAGGGCTTGATGTAATATTTTTTTAAATTATTTTTCGTATTGTATTGCATATTCTAGATCTCCGTAGTATCTTAATAGAAATGTTAGACTATATATTATATGAAAATATGTCGGATGAGTATACAGTATACATTTAGTAGGGTTTATATTAATGTATGATTGAGATACGAGGTATATTTATGTTTAAGCTTGCTATGAGTTTTGGTGGCCTTAAGCCTACTCATTCCCTAGCGCTGGTCACGGTCCCCAGTTTTGGTCTTAACAGGCCAGTTCAACCGGTAAATTCGTGAACTGGTCAGAAAACTGGTCCAATTAGCATATGCAAACCAGCTACATTTTCAAACAGCTAGAAAAACATCCAACCGACCGATTGGAATATGACCCATTCAAACCACTCGAATTTTAGCCGGTTGGATCAGTTAAATCATGGCAGAAATTAGAACTCAGCGCTACACAAGAAATTCAAATCTAGGATAGTAAAGTTCCAAAAGAGCATTCAACCACCAAGCCATTGTTTGGATTTTGTTCAAAGTATTACAAACATTTATATTTATATAATACTTCTCTCTGTTCTCTAAAACAGTTACAATTAACATACTTCATGATAAGTTTTTATTCAAATAAATTATCCTTATTTTTTTCATAAATTAATATTTTAATTGAGACAAAATTATATAATGTAAATTTTTAAATTATGAAAGATTTCAATCATTTGTGTATTTATGATTAATATGGATTAAAAAAATTTTGTTCAAATTATTTTAATTTCTATTTTCCAATATCTATCAAAAATCAACTTTTAAAAAATTTTAAATAATTAAAATCATATAATTTAACTAATTGTATTATTCTTACTAAAATTACAAATAAATACTTGAAAATATTTTGAAACATATTTATGAATTAATTTGAATTATAAATATTATTATTTTAAATTTATTATTTTGCATGAAACAAGTTTAGTATAAATATTTGTTTATATTTTATTGTATATAAATATGTTAAAAATTATATTTTAATAGAATTTGATTTTGATGGTTTAACTCTAATTTGACCCCGGTCAAACTTTAAACCCTTAACTCTCTGTCTTTTCCAATTCATTAACCGAACCGAATTTAACAATATTGGTTACTACTATCCTAAGTGTACTATTCTTCCTTCTGTCTTGTTATATTTTACTCGTTATAAGGACTTAACTAATCCCTTGAGGTGTTATTCATCTCTCTATTGCTATCAAATTGTTGATTGTAGCAATATAGAAATTATATGAGAGGACACAATTTACAAACTTCCCCTAGAGGTAATTTAACAAACCTCTCTATTTCATAAGATTCCTCAAGCTATTCGATTTCTTAGAACGTTTTTATAGCTCAAACTATTCTCCATACATTTATAACTTATTAATTGTAATAACACATGTCTAACTAACCTATAATAACTTGCAAATAACCAATTGGCCTAAAATGGTTAACTCAGGTTATCACTAGTTGCCTTTCAGATGTGGAAATCGAAAGCTAGTTCCTCAAGCAGACACATCTTTATTAATTCAAGTTATCACTAGTTGCTTTCTTGTTCTTTTATATGTGGGAATCGAAAGCTAGTTCTTCAAGCAGACACCTCTCTATTAACTCAGGTTATCACTAGTTTTTTTATTCTTTCAGATGTGGGAATCGAAAGCTAGCTCCTCAACTAGACACATGCTTGAGTTATTTTCTTTACATTTGTTTTCTATTCGTGGTACTAAGCAAGGTTTACAAATTTTTTCTTCCAAAGGGTCTGTCGTAACACAGGGTCATATATATATATATATATATAGGCTTACATTGCATATTTTAATGTATTACTATACAACTGATTACCATCCTCCTAACTTGACTCTAATTTTGCTCATCTAATAAAGTTTAACTAAGAGATCAATTTATGCACCTACTATTTTACTGTACGATTCAAATAACTCCTATTTTCTGTTTATATAATACTGAATTAGATTAGATTCTCATAAATTGGACTTCATTCTATGAGATAAGTCTCGCCTGTTCCGTTATAACATGAGGTTAAAACGACTTTGTGTCTTCTATCAAGCTTTTGCAATAAAATATTGTTATATGTCATTTACTTATATCTATATTTTGTACCGTCTTGTTGGTTTACATTCAACTCATTTTCTTTTTCCAATTAAAACTTCTAATCCTTGACAACTCCATTTGTATCTCTCTTTATGATTCTTAGCCTACTTCCTTTAATCCTTTCTTTCTTTTCAGTATGCCATACCATTTTCAATCCACAACCTCCTCTTACTCTTCGGAATTTCATGAATGAGATACAGAGAACTAACATCATGCAAGATATGTTTAGTTTCAATTCACATAAAGAGTAAAGGGTTTACATTTATTATTATTTTTTTTTTATAAGCGCACGCATAACAATACACTTGTTATTTTCCTTGAACCATATTAAGCTTAAAATATGACTTGGAGCATTACTATTGAATCTCTTCCATAATGATTCTTTCATCCTAAGTTTTCTTAATAAGTTCCGTAATTTTTTATCCATAAAAATGTTAGGTTAGATCTATAAATTCGTTGTTCTAGCACTATGGAATACATCACTAATTTTCATGTTCAGGCTCTATCACTACATTGTACTCACCTTAAAGAGAGTAAATATTCTTCATTTTTGTAGCCTTCAAGTATGACTTATTCTCATCACCCAAATAACATTGTTTTATAAATAGATAACTTATTACTTATATGGTTCTGTTATTATGTAGTCAGTTGTTTTCTCACTACAAAAAAAAATGTCAAATAGCTATCATAATTAGCTGTCACTTAACTATTACAAATGACCAAAAAAACAATAAAATTAATAGTTATCACTTAACTACCATACAGCTACCACTTAGCGACCATATTTAACAAACACAATATGTAATAGCTAAATTTGGCGCCTTTTTTAGTGGAAAATTTAGAGACTACAGTGTGATAACTGCTAAATCATTCTATGTGGTAGCTAAAATTAGTTCAAAATTTCAATATTAATATTTATAGTAATTTATTGTTAAATATTAAATAATTAATTATATATATATATTTATTAATATAAATAAAAAATATTTATATTTATATATGAGTATTAAATTTATAATTATAATTAATTAATAAATTAGAATTTAATTAATTAAATTAATTTTGAATCCAATAGTTAAAATTTGGTAGTTTATGTAAATTCTACTAAATAAAATTTAATTATAACTATATATAATTAAAGAAATAGTTAAATATAATAAATTATTGGAAATTTATTATTATTTATTATTATTAAATTGAAAATGTCAATTATAGGTTTGTGCTTAGAAGCATATGATGACTTTCTTAACAAGTTTTACTCCCGTATGAGGCCATTCAGTTCTAAATGTGAACATTGACATGGATATGGAGGGCACTAGACATGCATGCACTCTGGTGTGCTGAAGAACCATCATATTGCAATGGTTCTGGTTATAGCGTCTTTTCCCAAAATTTATATACTTTGTCCTACTTGAAATGTCTACTTTAGAAATTAGGTCATTGTGGTTTAAACATAGCATAGTGACCTCATTTCAACCAAACCAGAAAACATGATCCATCAATCATATTTTCTGATACAGGGGGAGGGAGGGAGGATATAGTGATTTTAAACCTAAAATCGAAAGATATTGAAAGACCAAAATGGATTTTACACTAATTTGACTAAATTAAAAATGAATAATATGTCAAATACCAAATAGGAATTTAACTAAGTGATAAATGGAAGAAATAGTTAAAAGGTACTTGGTCGAAATTAATCAACGGCCCATTAGAGAATTCTTGACATAATTAGGGACTTTAGTTGAATTAAAAGAAAAGGACAAGAATATTAAGTCATGTTTCAATTGTTGATACGTGATTAATTTGTTTAAGAAACTCACGTATGAATGACTAAAAAAATTGGAAAGTTTCTATTTATAGGCGAAATTTTGCGGAAATTTCAGTATACTTATATAAAAAGTAATATAATAAATATAGTTAGTAAATGTTAATATTAATTGTTAATAAACAACAATATTAAGTCATATTTTGCTAATTTGTGATGAAATGATATTGGAATGCAACTAAATGAGTTTGATTATTTGATTGATTCTGATTTGTGTGCAATTTACATGGTAGTTATAGTTACTAAATTTGGAAGTGAATATTTTTAAGGGTTACTTTGTTGAAATCTAGGTATAACTATAGAAATAACACGATTGAAATAATTGAAAATTGAATATATATTTAAAAAATTGAAACATGTTTATTTATATGGAAAATTTTGCTGAAAGTTTAGGTATAACTAAATTGGAGGAGTTTGCAGTCTACATTTCAACATGAAGTCTAGACTACTTGACTTGAGTGAGAAGCGAATGTGCCAAGTCCTAGAACATATTGAGCAACTTGCTTCTAAGATCGATGCATCTTTAATTTAGTCATCAGTCGCTCCCTCAGTATCATCAGCCACCACCATTTTGACTTGTATTTTTCTTTTTTTTTTTTATTTTAAAAATATTGTGAACATTAAATTTTTAAATACTAATAGTATTTATTGTATTTGGTTATAGTTTATTTTAGATTTTTACCATAATTTAAACAATTTATTACTATTATAGTGTTCAAATTGATATAATTTATTATATAAACAAATATTAATATAAATATAAAATAATATTATTAAATATTAAATGAAAAATAAATATAATTAAATGAAAATAAATTAAGTAAAAAATATAATTTATATAAATTAAATTAATAATATATTATATTTAGTGACCACAATTGCGGTGGATATTAATAAATGAGTTTTTTAGCGACAATGTGTGTCTAATTTAGTCTATTTCATGGCCAGTTAGTAACCACCTAAAACCATTTAGTGACCACCAACAGAATCCACAAACCTGTGTTATCTATTAGCGACCACAAAATGTTGTCACTAATATCATTCACACAATTGCGGTAGCTATTAGCGACCACAAAATAGTGTCCACAATTATTAGAGAATGTGCAAGCTATTAGCGACTGCATTTTGTGGTTACTAATAGATTGTGGTCGCTAATAGAATTAGCGACCAGAAAAATAGCTACCACATATTATGGTAGCTATTTTTAAATTTTTTTGTAGTATCTAAGTAATTTTAGAGTTAGATTATTGTAAATATTGTATTTCCATTTTACACTTAGACTATCTACTAGATACATGTGGAATTAATATTGTAATTTTAGAGTTAGATTATTGTAGATATTGTATTTTCATTTTACCTTTGTAATATGTGGAATATTAGTGTAAGGAGAATTTCAATATAAATAAAAATTTATTTGCATTTTACGCTGAACAACTTTGTTGTATTGGATATTTTTAATTGTTATATGATAAATATTTTTAATATTTGCATTTATTGCTTAAATTGAAATTATATTTAATAACTAATAATAATATATGATTATCACTAATAATATGTATAATAATTCTTAATTTAATATATAAATTTACTACCACATAATTATATAAAAATATTTAAAATACCTCACATCAACGACCACATTGCGTCCCACTACGTTTAGCGACCACAACCATATGGTCATTTACTTGATTACGTTTGTTGACTACTTTAGCGACCACATGTAATGATCACAAAAATGTGGTAACTGATGTGGTTGCTAAATGGTCCCTTTGGTCTTTCACTTTGATATATTTAGTGACTGCTGGTAGGTCATTTAGCGATTATATCTGTGGTCTCCAAATAATAACCATATTTTGTGTTCACTATTGCAGTCGCTAAAATCATTAGACACTAGGATTTTTTAAACTGCAAAAAGAAGTCGCTATGTGGTCGTTACATAGGGATTGTGACCGCATAAAGATCATTTTCAGTGATTTCCATTTTAGATAATTTTTGTAGTGAGATATCCAATGATAGTTTAGAAAACACTTGTGTTCTTGAGTTTGACCAAGGATTTTGAAGAGCTCAATTCGCTTGAAAATCAAGATTTGTCATCAAATGGGCTTCACAATAATTATTTCTTCAAAAGTTTCACTCATCCACGATTTTTTTTTCTCACCAAGTATAGATAGCTTCCATCTAATCTAATTTTCCAACAAACCCACATAGCCAAATCATCATCTTACCTTATCTTTTATTTAAAAATCCAAATCAAGAAAAACTTGCCCTACTGACTAACCAGAGTGAGCAAGTGGAGATTGCTACAAAAATTAGAATCACAACCAATATATGGGCGAGCTTGGGAGACAAATTTAGTACTATGTCCCATGTTGTCCCATTTCGAAGGGAACAAATGTAGGTCTAACCGGTCCACTAGTTGAGCATTTGTAAGAATCTGGATCTTCTGGACAGGCTAAAACTAAGTTTAAGTAAGCATCTGGAGCGAAAACAATGATAAGATAGACTCAGAATTTATAATTTAGTTTCTTATATATCTACAATAAAATCCAACTTTTGTTTAATTTTTATTGAAAGGAGATTGAAGTGATTAAAAGAGAAAGAGAGATAGGACTGATGGAAGAAAGATGACCATGGAAGGTAACTTTTTGATTGGGTGGTATATAACAAAAGAAAGCAACAAAACATAAAACATGTTTCTATTCAGATTATCTACAAATTGGTTAGAGGGGATGAAGATTTGATATCTTTTGGCTATAATATTTGATGAATGGCGACAAGTTCTTAATGGCCACTGTCCACCACATACTAATCCTAATACCTTCTTATACATGTGGATGCAATCCAATCTGATTCTTGGTGTAGGTCCATCATGGATCTTAGATATTAGCCACATTGGACGCCGGGTTTAAAGGGTTTTTTTTCCTTATTTTGTATAATTGTGTGCTTGTAATTAATTTATATTGAATTCTTGCTAATTAACATGTTATTTGTCAATCAGAAAGATCTCATATCAATCATCAAGGATGGAAAAAAAAAAAACAGAAACGAGATAAAATAGAAGAAAAGATAGGAGTATACAGTGATAGAATTGGAAACCTTAAATATTACTGTCAACTATAATATATGAGTTCATATATATACAAGTACAAACTTAGCAAGTCAATCTCAAATAAGAATACAAGACTAACCAAGAAGCTAAGTAAGATCTGAACTAGGAGAAATTTTCATAGAAGGTAATTTAAGGTAGTCTTATGGACAGGATATTTATTAGTTTATGACATTTACATAAACTAATTACAATTTTAGGGTAGTTTTTGTGAAATTTCTAAAATTGTGGTAGTTTTAATAGTATTTCTAAATTTGTGGTGGTTTGACTGATGTGCGCTACGTGACCAAGTGACATGGCATGCATGCGCCACATGAAGTGGCGCACACCACGTGGCACGCACAGGTCACACACCAAGTGATGTGCATGCCCCATGCATGCACAGTCACATTCGTTAATTTATTAAATTTATTTATTAAATTTTGTTAATTATTTTCTAGAAAAATAAAGATATAATTTATAAATTAAAGTTTGATAAATTATATTTAGTAATAGTTAATGAAAATTAAGTAAATTAATAAATTATAAATTAAAGCATTTAGAATTTAATGATATATTAAGTAAAATTTAGGAAATAATAATTTATAAAATTTTTTAAAATATATAAAAGTTGTCCTATAGCAATTATTATTATTATTATTATTATTATTATTATTATTATTATTATTATTATTATTATTATTATTATTATTTTGTGTGGCCATTAATTGTTAATTAAATTTTGGTTAATTATTTCTTAGAAAAATAAAAATACAATTTATAAATTAGAGGTTGATAAATTAAATTTTCTATCTAATGAATCGATTAAATTTCACATAATATGTAGAATTTAATTATGTATTAAGTAAAATGTAGGAAATAAAAATTTATAAAATTTTTTAGTGATAAAAAATGTACAAATAAATTGTGAACGAAAAAAATAATATATAAATATAAAAATCTATTTATGTTCCACAACGCCGATTTCTTCGAATTCCTCTGTCGTCTAGCATCGATTCTTCGAGCACTCATATCCATCAAGCTAGAGTTTCGTGTTTGATCACCACCATTACCACCATCACCACCACCATCATCATCATCATCAAATTCATCAATAGCAGTTTCCCCTCGAAAGTAATGTGCCTGTGTAGGAACAAAGCCTGTATGTATAGGTTGAAAGGTGGACAAACCCATAAAATCCACTGGTGTTTGAGGCGTCTGAGTATACATGAACTTAGAATGTTGTGATTGATGAATTCATAGATTGTGTATGGAGGCAACATATGGTGTAAATGGGCCAGAAGAGTAGAAGCCTGATGTTGAGAACATGTGTCTAGAACGGATATATAGTCCACCAGATGTGGATGGCTCAGGATCTATAGATGAAGATGGATATTGTTGGAACTGATGAAAATAAACAGGTTGAGGCACACATTGACAAGATGCAGATAGGGGACAGGTACATCCCTATGTTGTTGTCGGCAACGACGTGATGGTTGCTCAGACGAAGCACATGCACGTTGCATTTCTTCTGAAATTGGGGCAGGAGCAGGTTGATGCGGTGGCATTGAAATCCTACATCTTCACATAGTACCCCTAATGAACCAGTGACGATCTATTATGGGGGATCTCTAGAGTTTGGTAATGAAATGTGCTCAAGTATATCAGTTTGTAGTTAATATAAAAGTTAATCAGACTTATGTCATATAATGTGATGAATAAGCATTTATAAAAGACAATTATAATTTGTGGAAAAATAAGAATATGTATCCATACCGATGCACCAACAGCAACACCCTAATGATAAATCCATCTCCTTGTAACTTGTCGATACTATTATATGTATTGTGAATGGTAATGGAGTAGATCATCTAATAGTACGCCTGTAACAACATGTTCAGCTTAATTATTCCATAATTGAATCCATATGGAATGTTCTTCAACCCAATTTGTACTAGTGTTGCTTTGTAGAATTATTGAGTGGAGATGTTTAGTATGCTGTGGTGGGCGAGGGATTGGCTACTGTAGGCCAAACTGTCTGAGAATTCGATCAGGCTGGTGTCATTTTACTATATTCATACATATTAAAGGGACCATTGTCCTCCATATGTCGTGGCCTCTCAAGCAATTAGCGAGTAAAGATTGAATAATATCTGTAGTATATGGCTCTCATATAATCTATTCAGTAAAATATAAGATGTTAAACACTATCAATTGTTATAAAAAAATTAAAAATTTATTTAGGGGCAATATAATATATCTCATCGAAGCGACATATATCAAGTCTGTATCAGATCTGGGCCAGCTCATGTGAAGGTGTGTCGTGTACTATCCGCTGACCAATTCATCTATAATAATTAATAATTTAGTATATTATTAGAATTATTAATTAAAAATCACAACTAATGGTGACTTACTAATTTTAATATTATTAATTAAGAAGTCATATACCTTCGACCTAATGATGCATTTTTTGGTATTTGATTAACTCTCATTATTGGAGCCAAAAATAGAAATATCTCTCATGCCTAAAGCTGTAAAATAAATAATGCATCTACAATTTGGAACACAAAAGGAAATTTGCATGCCATGCACAATTCTCGATATAAGAAACTTAATGTGGCAACTTCCCAACTATATTGGTTGATGGCTGCAAAGTAAAAATGGAAGATATATCAAAAATACATATCCAGTGCCTTTACCACATAATAAAGATCCATTGATGATATGCATAATATGTGCACGAGCATAATATATAATAGTGTTCATATCAGCTCTAGGAGGTAATATTGTAAATTGATCTTCCAACCATCCTAATTTTATTTGAAAACCTCTAATTGCATCTGGTGGAGGTCTAATTCCCAGTAAACGTTCACACAAAGATGACCAATCATCACTGGTCTATCTAATAACTGGAAGACCATCAATAGGTAGACCGGCAAGAATAACAATATCCTGAAGTGTAATTGTGCATTCTCCTTCAGGTATATGAAATTTATGTGTCTCTGGTCTCCATCTCTCATCTAGTGCAATAATTAAATGTCAATCAAGTTGAAAAAATGGTATCTGCACTAATCCATAAAATCCGGTATGCCTTCACAGTTGTTTAATTTGGTCATCTAGCTGAACATCATTACCTATTGCATGTGTAGCTCTACTATTACATCTGCAGTAGAACACCTCATTTTCTATCTAAAAAAATTATGCAAATGATATGTGTCATTATATGCTTTATAATGTTATAAATGATATTTTTAATGGAATAATTGTTATTTTTATTATCTCATTATTCCAAATTGCTTGAGATTTGTATTGAGGTTGTAAATATAACGAACCATCGTATGATCCGGAATGCATGTAATCTCATGGGTGAGATGTCATACCTGCGAAGATTAAATAATATAAGATAAAAATATTATATATTAATAATAATAAAACTTTTAAAGCAATCATGCATTTAATAATGTAATTATATATTTAATGAAGTAGTAATTAATGACTAATATAATTGCATTCAAAATGAATTACAAAATTTTTAGGTTACAAGTACACAGTAAAAATACATTTTAAATCTAATTTCTTGGACACGTCCTTGCATTATGATCTGTTTGACCACATTTACCACAAAAAGACATATGTTGATCCTCCTGTATTTTTCAATCCATCTCATTTTTTCTCCAAGATGCTTTTAGTCTTCCCTTTTTACGCTTCCATTTAGGATTTGGAACAATAGGCAGTTCCTTTGATGGTGCCCAGTAATCCTTGTGATCGAGGGGTTCAAAAGGGGTTGACTACACTTTCATTATTTTGAACATTATATGAAATGACGAAATGTAAGAAGTGTAATCCATTCGATATTTCATACAAGCTACAATGACATGAGAATATGGGATCTTGCTTTATTGAAAATTTCCACATGTACATGTTTGTTGTTCCATTTTGACTGTTTGACTGTGACCGCCTTTTCTCCTTTCATTGTTATATGTTGTTTTGATCACAAATACTATTTTCTCTGTCATATGATTTGACTTGATGACTATGAGCTTTCTGCACTCCATGCTTCAATATCTCTATGCATTTCAGAGTAAATTGATAATTACTAGCAAGTGCTTGTGAATATTTAACACAATATTCATCGAACAAGTCAACAAGTTTGTCAAATAGCATATGCATTATTGTGGTGACAGGTACAGACCTAATTTTTTTCAACATTGCATTAGTGGACTCAGAATAATTTGTTGTCATCATACCATGGTAATATCCAATATCATATGTTAATGCCCATTTGCAGCAAGAGACTTTTTCCAACCAAACAAATGAATCAGGGTTCCTCACTTCAAGTTTTTCATCAACTTCTTGAATTCCCGCTTTTGGTGCAAGTTGCCTATGAATGACAAATTAATTTTTTTAGTTTTCAAAATATTCGAATATCACAATATTAGTTATTAATGATAAAAATCATTTATGCTTTAGATACATACCAACTTTCTTAACCAATTTTTTCATACTCTGATTTTTGAATTTAGTATTGTAGTTGTTGACAATATGGTGAATACAATGTATGTGAGGATTTTGACGCCATAAATCCTGACTCATTGCATGCTTGATTCCTGTTTGACGATAAGAAATAATGCACACATCATTATGGCCATAACAAATAATGTAGCGTAATAGATTAATGAAATATTTCCAGTTCTCTTTATTTTTCTTTTCAACAAGAGCAAATGCAACCGGTAATATTTTGTTATTACCATCTACAACTTGAGCCATTAGGAGAATACCTTTATACTTTCCATATAAAAATATTACATCAACATATAAAATTGATTTGCAATATTTGAAACGTTCAATGCATGGCTTATATGCTCAAAACATTCATTTAAATCTGCGAATATCTTTAATAAGACGATCATTGACCATATATGCCTCACCTTTTACATTCCAAAAGGAACCTATATTTCTAATGCATGCATTATGAAGGAAGTCATATAGGTGCAAATAGAAATTATCCCAATCTCTAAGCAATTGTCTAATAGCTCTTTGTTTTGCATACCAAACTTTTTTGTATGAGGAAGTAATATTAAATATGTCCATTATATCCTCAATAAGTGCCTTTACCATGATATTAGGTTGCTCCCACAACATGCTCTTAACATATTCTGATATCAACTCTGAGTGAAAATTCTTATGGTCATGTGATTCTCTAGGAGCACTACAAGTGTGTAGACCATTATATCAAGTTATCTCCCAAAAATCAGTTTTTTTCTTAAACGTAGCGCACAATCTCCAATTACAGCTTTCACCAGTGTTGCAAATAATGATGATTGTATTTAGTCTTATTTTATAACTTTTAAATTGTTGTTTCACCTTCATTGAGTACACTTTGACCGATGTCATAAACTCATCCCTTGAATCAAAATACATTCCTACCCAAGACTCCTTTGACGAATATCAAATTATGTCTTTTTTTGGTATATTTATATTTATTTCTATCTGTTCAATGTCGCGACTATTCAAGCATATCCAATGATTTCTATTAGCTATATATTCAGATCTATATCCACTTTCAATCAACTGATCATATTCATTTTTTTCGTCATTTTCATCCTCATCATAATAGTTTTCTTCATCATCTTCATCAATATCATTATTGACCTCCTCATTTTCACTGTCATCGATATTATCGTCGTCCTCTTCATCATTATAATCCTCAGAGTCATTCATATTCATATTAACTTCCTGTTGACTTGACCCACCCATCTCAAAAAAATATTGGATTTGAAGATTCACATCCTCCAATATTATGTTATTCAATAGACTTATCATATGAGTAATCAACAAAAGTTCAATAAATTGCAAGTCAAGAAATTGGCTAACAATTTGATGTATCAATGTAACTTTATTTTCACCCCCTATTTATATAAGTGAAAAAAATATATTTCCACATTGGTTACATATATGAGCTCTATACAAATTCTCATTGATAACTGCATTACTATCAATTTATAAAGTTGTTTTGATCTTATATAACAAACATTCCATGCATAATTCTTTATCCAGAGAAACAGTTTTTATATATCCATTTACAAAAGTAGCGCCAACTTGAGTCTCAATTATCTTGTCACTCTAATAAATGGCCATAAACGATATTGAAGACATTGCACTATTTTTCATAGTTCAAATAGTTCATTTAGTATAATATGCATTATTATTATTATTATTATTAAAATTTTTAATAATTTCTATTTTTACTACTATTAATAAAATTTTACAACATTATTTACTAATATTACATCACTTTTATTCATAACTTTACAATATTATTTATGCACATAAATTAAATAATTACTACAACTATTTGTACATGACATATTATTATTAAATTTATTTTATTCAAACTAAATAAAATAACTTAAATATATTACAATAAATTAAATGTTTAATCATCACAACAATATATTACTTTATAAAGTTATTATATAACAAAAAATAATAAACTCATGTCACTTTAAAATATGCAATTAACATTACTAATATTTACTGTTAAAATCCTTTTATATCTCAAACACTTCTCCATCAATTATTTAAACAATTTTCCAACAATCATCGAAAAACCTACAAATATTAATAAGGCATAAGACAAAAATAATTACTTTTTTTTATAATGTATGTCCAATTTTTATTATAAATGGCATCACCATTATTATTATTACATAGCTATTATTACTCTAATTTTTAATAATATTTTCACTAAATAAGTTTATCAACCTATTAAAATTTATCTACTAATATTATATCACTTTTATTCATAATTTTACAATATTATTTATGCACATAAATTAAATAATTACCACAACTATTTATACATGACATATTATTATTATTATTATTATTATTATTATTATTATTATTATTATTATTATTATTATTATTATTTTGTTCAAACTAAATCAAATAACTTAAATATATTACAATAAATTAAATATTTAATCATCACATCAATATATTACTTTATAAAGTTATTATATAACAAAAAATAATAAACTCATGTCACTTTAAAATATGCAATTAATATTACTAACCTTTACTGCTAAAATCGTTTTATATTTCAAATACTTTTCCACCAATTACTTAAACAATTCTCCAACAATCACCAAAAAACCTACAAATACTAATATGACATAAGACAAAAATAATTATTTTTTTATAATATATAATAAATTTTTATTATAAATATCATCATCATCATCATTATTATTACATAGCTATTATTACTCTAATTTTTAATAATATTCTCACTAAATAAGTTTATCAACCTATTAAATTTATCTACTAATACTACATCACTTTTATTCATAATTTGACAACATTAATTATACACATAAATTACTTAAAATATTATATATATATATATATCGAAATTTATCTAAATAAAATTTTTATCTACAATTTTTTTTTCAAAATTTATTTTTTCCAAAAATATAATTTACATAAATTTATCTATATATTACCACAGTTTAGCGACATATAAAATTTCTTTTCCATGATCTTCAAGTTGATCGCCCAATCCAGAGCACCAAATTATTTACCATGTATGCAAAAGACAAAAATCAAATATATCATTAGAAGAAACAATAATACACATAGTTTAACCAAAAATATAGTACTGATTATTTTTCTTTCAAAAATTTCTTAATATTTTTTAAAATTTTTAAGTTCTACAAAATTAATTAATATTATTTTTTCATATTTTAGCTTCACTAATACTACCTCATTTTAAAAATAAATAATAAGTTTCAGATAATAAAGTCTATCAGTGAGATTTAAAAAAAAAACCTTAATCCAAATTCATGAACGAAATTAAAAAAAATAACAAATTTTATAAGAGTTTTCCAGCCACAAATTGGTGCCTTAGTCCAAGAAACAATGAAAACTTAAAAGAGCAATGGGGAAAAGAAAGAAAGAAGCAATGGAGGAAAGAAAGAAACTTGAAGATGCATTATTTATTTTGTATAATCACGGGTCTGATGTAGGAAAAAAAAACTGGAGGTCTGTGAGGGCAGAAAAAAAAAGTTGGATGAACGAAATAAAAAAAAAATAATGACAAAAAACCTTAATCCAAATTCATGAATGAAATTAAAAAAAAAAAAAACTTTATAAGAGTTTTCCAGCCACAAATTGCTGCCTTATTGTAAGAAACAATGAAAACTTGAAAGAGCAATGGAGGAAAGAAAGAAACTTGAAAATGCATTATTTATTTTGTATAATCACGGGTCTGATGTAGAAAAAAAAAGTTGGATGATTCCTGAAGGTAGAGTGGGGGTGTGCCAGCGCACGGTGCGCCAGTTCAGCCACGTGGTGCGTGCGCCACTCCAAATGGTGCACCCCCTGTGTGCTCGCCATTTGTACTGGCTCATATCTCCTTCTCTCCTAAATTTACAATAAATTTATAAATATTTTTAATTTTACCATAAATCTGTAAAATACAATATTTAATTACCTCAATTTAAGAAATATCCCCTTATGGACTATATAAAAGTCTTTTGTGTATATAATTTACCTCAACTTTGATGTATATGGTTCATGTTTTCCTTCTCCCTCTGTTCTGTCCCTTGAGGAATAAATTTCAGTTTTGTGGCATGCGGAATTTGTGTGTTCGAAATTAGTAGTCATTTGCAAAATAAATAAATGCATAATGAAATTTGTAAGTAATGCATACAAAAGTACTAAAATCAACCGATCGTAATTATTAATGAAGAATTGAAAATCAGTCAGTTTGACATTGCATTTGAAAAAAATGCTTTTTAAAAAAAATTATATTTTTAACTTTTTTGAGTTTTAAAAATTGTTTTAGGATAGAAATAGATAAATAATTAATTTTTCCAGAAATAGATTTAAAAAAACAGTTTATAAAAAATTAAAAAAATCAATTAATTAAATAAAAAAAATTTAAAACTTGCTTTTGAGCAATTCCAAACATTCCCAATACGATTACTTGAAAATCATTTAGATCTTGCCCTTCCTTAAAAGAAGCTAAGCCAAGCCAATTAAATTGTGATTTGATTGATATTCTCACCCATGAGAACTGTGGGAGGTCTCGAATTCAAGTTTTTTTTTATCATTATCTACCAATATTGCTAAAAGTTTAATATCTTTATAGTGAGTGCAAAAAAATAACTAATTTCTGTTGTGTAGTCCACTAAAAAAAAGGGAGGCTAGCCACTACACTAGCAAGATATTCCCAACATGAGATAGGCTTAATTACCATTTTAATCACAAACTATTGGCACTATCACAATTATATCTCCAACTACATATTTTATCGAAAATATCAATGACGTTGTAATTGTTCGAACATTTGTAGCATCTGGTAAGAAAATCCAGCTAAAATGCATACGTGGACGCATCAAAAAATTTGCCTAATCAGCACACAAACAAAAACGAGCACGTTTTGAATAAAATCCACTCTCACACATTTAAAAGCTCTACTTTGTCCATTCTTTGCATAAAATATAATGTTTTAGTCTCCTTGCCATAATCCCTAGATTCCCACCCAAAACCAAACACACAGATCTCTCAATTCCACGATTCAAATTTCTCTCTTCAATTCCACGAATTAATTTTCTCTCCATTCCTCACTTGTGCTTACTCTCCAAATCCTCTTTCTCTCAATTCTCCGTTCTCCCAAACTTCACCTTCCTTTCTCCTCTATGAAATCATCCTTCTGTCTTCCGGTTACTATCACCAATCCACCATTGACCCTACTGTCATCGATCATGAAGTTGATGCTCTCTTTGTTCAAACAATTATAACATAGTTGTTATTTTTGATAAAACGTGTAGTTGGAGATATAATTGTGAAAGTGCTAATAGTTTGTGATTAAATTGGTAATTAAGTCATTGAGATATTAATTAACTCTCAAAATCTAAGAAGTAATATATGTGGTTCAAAACAAATGCTAAGTAAGACCCACTTCACAATAAAACAATTTTGGAGATTAGGTTATTGGTGAATTGTTATACCATAGACCTAGTTCCACGTAGCTGCATGGATTAAAATCCATTCGCATGTGCAATAACATCAAAAAATCCTTAACTCTCCTTTTCTGCTAAGCAGCATTAAACAACTATAAATTTATCATTTAACAATTGTAGATTTATTATTTAACAATTTTAGGTTTATTACTAAATAATTGTAGGTTTATTATTATATAACTTTAAATTCATTATTTAACAATTGAATTTTGCCTAAATTCTCATAAATCAAACTCTCGTAAATCGCATTTTCATATGAAATATGTTCATCTATTTGCAATCGAATAAAGAATTATAGAAAAACAAATCGAACATAATATAAAAAAATGAGAAATCGAATAGAAGAAGAAGAAAAAGAAGTGAGCTAAGAATAAAAGAACATCGGGAAAAAAAATATCTGAGAATCGCAGAAGAAAAACAAATCAAACCAAAAAAAAAGTAAAGAAATCTCTCACAAAATAAAAGAGAAAGATAATACAAGAAAAAACGAGAGTTTCCTTCAGCTTGGTTCTTAACAAACATTAATTTTTAAAAAAACTAACGTTAAAAAAAGCCCATTTAGCAAGTATGAAAACTATTGAATTATCTAGCTGTGCATAAAATAATTTGCCGTTATTGGTCCAGGAGGCTTAATAAGGCCAATGGCCCATGTGAACAAGAAGACTATTATACAAAGAAGAATTGAAGAGCCTAAAACCTGGCAGAGTGACCTCCTAATCAGAGCAAATGAAACAATGGGTCACACTAAAAAATATGCAGTATTTGGTCAATAAGCCCTTTGCTAAATGAAGTACTTAGAAAAATTAGATTGCTATAGATCATGCAATGGATAAAGACAGAGTCACTCCCTAATGGGTGGATTTTTGTTGAGCCAAATGGTGGTTCTAGTGTTAGTTTCTAGCAAATTTCGATTAAAAGAAAATATATACGTACATATGAAGGGGACCATCCTTATATGTATACACTTGTCTTATCTGAAATTGACAATACATTATGATCATAATTGAACTGTCATGATCATCTAACTCAGATTTGCTTCTTCTACGATGACTTGCATCAAAATATTGGTGACATCCATGAAGGTCGCGTGTGCACTTTCGGTTGGTAGTCGGCACACGTGTGTCCCATCTCACACTCTTGAAGCATGTGATCTCTCTCTCTCTTCCAACACCAAAGGATGGGTTTATGGACTAATTCAAGAAGAAAGTTGTTGACAATTAAATGTACGTGCATACATAATTCTTTTGAACTTTCAAAAAAAAAAAATGTGGAGCACTAAAACAATATTTCTTTTTCTTTATTGGTGGGACTTCAGATTAAAAAATATATAGTTTAATTTAATTTATTTTAAATTAAATATTAACTGTACATGAACCATGACGTGGATGGATTAATATGAAGAGAACAATGTTTCAAACATGTGGTTGTGAAGAAAATTTTGGTCCATTGCATCTTTAAATGATGTTAATTAACTCAGAAAGACACATATCATTTATTGATGTTATCAAATAAATGGGTTCCATAAGCTGAATTATTCGGTTAATGAAAAATATTAATTCAAGTTAACTAAAGGAAACAGAAAGAAATTGATAAGCTATCAATTGCATGCATTGCTTTTGTATCATTAAGCTTTAATTTAATGGTATTAGTCTTGTGATGTGAGATTTTGCCTCCTAATCTCTTATGAGACCCTAGATAAGTTATTCTTAAGTGTATCAGCATTTGCATTAGTTCCTTCTGTAATGTGATAGAGATGTTTCTTCCCACTTCAGTTGTCATAATTAATTGTGGTTGTTAATGACATTCCACTTTTTTTTTTTCTTTTTACCTGCAAACAAGCACTCGGGTGTACTAATAAAGAGCACTTCCATTCCAAACGACAAAGAAAGAAAATCATGTAAAAATAAATTATCTTTTCCCACAGAGTCCTATCACAATTTTTTTTTTCGATATTCAGAAAGAGAAGGAAATAAAACCAGAGTAAAATAATTTACTCGGAGTCCTAGAAATTGTCATTTTCTTCATGTATTCATATTTTCTTTCCTCTTATATTTCACCTTTCCCATGGACTAAGATATCGACTTGCATGTTAGCTCTATAAAAAGACTAGAACCCCCAAACATCCCAAAAGAAGAAGCAACTCCATATAACTGGGGACATATAATTGATGCCAGTAAAGATATGTAACATCAAATAAACTACTTGCAATATTATATTAATTAGATTTCAAATAATTAAAGAGTGAGTTCCAAGCTCTCTAAAGTTGGTTATATAAGATCTAACAAATTCTCCTAACTCCAGAATGATGATATGTTCATGTGAGCAAAGATAAAGCTCGCAGAAACTCTTAACTAGAAGTAGCTCAATTGGCAAGCATTGAACATAAATTCAAATCTGTGAGCTAGACGACATGAGACTTACATAGTGAATAGAAATTTCCTATGTGAGTCATGATATTTAATGATGTGGGATGCTTATAAACCAAATGTATATTAATGCTATTATAATTTGCCATATATGTAAAATAGTTAAGCTAAAGGTGAAAATTAGTCCTAGAATCACCTCTCAACTTTGATTATACAATTAAATTCTCGAATTTTAAATTTGATGCAATTAGACCTCTTAAACTAGAGCCGTGAATCAACTCGATCTGATAAGGAGTGACTTACTCCATAGAGTATAGTTCATGGGCTAATTTGCATTGAGTTTAAAATTCGATGGTTTAATTGCACTAAGTCAAAATTAAATAGATGACTCACTGTATATGATATAGTTCAATGACTAATTTGCATATTTGACCAAATAGTTATTATTTTTCATACATAGCAAGTCCATAACTTAAATATTTTTATAAGTGGTAAGTTGTAACATGAATTCAAACTCAAAAATTGAAATTATTTGGTTCGGTTCGGTTTAAATTTATAAAGGGATCGATGGTATAATTTTGATTCAATTATGTATTATAAAAATTATTTCATTATTTTACAAAATCAACCGAGCTGAAGTAAACTAAAATGTTAATAACTTCAATTCGATTTTTATTTTCTCAAAAGATTTGTACAATTTAGTTCAAACCAATTAATTAATTGATACATAAGTTCTTATATTTGATATATGTAAGAAAAAACCACCAAATGAAAAGCAAAACAAAGAAAAGTAAAGCTTACAACATAGAACCCCATAGCCATCAGTCACCCACTCGAAAGCCAATCCCACTAGAATAGAATACAACCCTAGAATCCAAGGAAACAAAGCACCTTTGTCCCCCACCATACCCAACAAAACCTTTGGTTTTCAGCATGAGAAGGATAAAAGCATGTTTCCCATATACCCCACTCCTCTTCTTCTATAAATTATAAAGCACAAAATTCACATCAATTAATGTGGGTCTCTTCAAATAAAATTAATTAAACATTATTCAGAATATAATATCACAGACATTTGCAATTACATTTTATTATTATAAAGCCAATCCTCCCACCTCTCTCAATCATTTCAAAACTATTCCCCTCTACACTCACAACCTTCTATTCCCTCTCTTTATACTCTCTTTGTTCTCATATATATCTTCCAGAACTGTGATATAAGTTTCATATCACAAAGCAAACATGTCCATTACAGGACTATCAGAAAATACAGGAAAACTTTACAAGAAATCTTTTCATCGCCGAAACGATTCTGATGAGCTTGATGTTTTCGAGGCGGCGAGGTACTTTTCCGGGTATAATGAAGCTGCAGCCGGCTATCATGGTGCAACTTATACACAGAAAGTTATGAGAGAAGATCATCGATATCCTTGGAGAGGAGGAAGAATAAGCTTAGATGTACCTATGAGAAATCCAATACCTCATCAGCAATCTCACAAAGTGGAAAAGCAAATCTCGAAAGAGAAGAAATACAAGCAACCAAGCTCTCCTGGTGGAAGATTAGCTAGTTTCTTAAATTCTCTTTTCAATCAAACAAGCTCCAAGAAGAAGAAATCAAAGTCTGCTACACAGTCAATGAAAGATGGAGATGAAAGCCCTGGTGGAAGAAGAAAAAGGAGAAGCAGCATCAGTACTGCTGATTCAAAATGTTTATATTCTTCTTCAAGTTCTGGTTTCAGGACACCACCTCCTTATGCACACACTCCTACAAAGAGCTACAAGGATTTCAGAAGCTATTCAGATCACAAACAAGTAGTTTCCTTATCAAAGCACAATATTGGAAATGTGCAATCTACAGCTGAGGCATCGGATGAAAAAAAGTTATCTTGGTTGGATGAGAAAAATAAATTCATTGATGAGTTTTCTGAGAAACCCAAGATTAACCATGGGAATGGATATATAGAGAAAGATAGATTATGGGTTGTTCAATATCCATCAGAAGAGAAGGAATTTAGAAAATTGAATGAGATTGATGATGGAGGTGACAGTGATTCAAGCTCTGATTTGTTTGAATTGCAAAACTATGATTTGGGTATCTATTCAAGTGGTCTGCCTGTTTATGAGACCACACATATGGATAGCATCAAAAGAGGAACACCAATTTCCAATGGCACTATGTGAGAATGTACATTGATTTCGCCCCCTCAATTTGTTGTCATTTTAACTATTAGAAGATTTGAGAAGAATATTGATATCTAGATTTTCTAATTTTCTTTTTCTCAATTTGGCTATCTGCCTTCACTTGTTTCTTTATATGTACACTTTGTAATGTTTCTTTGGTTTTTCTCTTTCTTTATTTTTACCTTTTTTTCCCCTCTTTTCTAGAGATGGATTTGCGAGAGCATTAAAGGTCTACAATTGGATTTTGTGTTGCTTAGATTGTGGCATGATTAGTGATTTTCCACTAATTTGATATATGGACTGCAGAAATTTTAGGTAGACCGGATTTACTACGTTAGTTATAGATTAATTTAATCACATAATGATACACATTTAATTATTTTATATTCATTAATGGATGTGAAAATAAAAATAAAATAATAAAATATATGTTATTATATGATTGAGTTGATTTAATAGATCCGGTCGATTTAAAAATTTCTTATATAAACGGACAACTGAAGCATTATTGCTCATGTGGACAGCATCTTTTAATCTTTTGATTTTGGACAAGTGTTTCTATAAGAGGTGAACTCGGAAGCTAAGGGCAAGTTTTTATTTATGAAATAATTTTTAATAATAAAATATATATTTCTAAGAGCATCCATAACACTCCGCTTAATCTTCTTTTCTATTATATGATAAATAATTCACTTTTTATTTTTACTTGTTTTGAAAAATATGTACACTCCAACAATATATTTTTTATCTCTCTATTTTATTTTTTTTATTAATGAAACTATTTAGAAAAAAATAAAAAGACAAAATAAAAGACAAAAAAGAAAAGAATAAAAAATTGATAAAGAGACATTTAAGAGCCAAATTTTACTATAATATTTGAGGAAAGAGAGTGTGACTTTTAGAGAAGAAAATAAGAAAAGAGGGAAATAGGAAGATAGTGTGAAAATTTTCTTATTTTAGCTCAGCTTAACACATATAAAGCCCTCTGAGTTTTTCATTTTTTTCTCAATTTGCCCTCCAGATCAGTTTTTATTACCGGTTGCTTCCTGAATTCCATTTTTTGTCCAATTTGCCCCTTGTGAAATTTTAAAAATATAACAATTTGCTTTCCTCCGCTAACATGGAAACCATAATATAATTTTATATTTTTAATATGATTCTGGTTGGTAGGTCAATACGGAGGGGCAAATTGTTACGTTTTTTAAATTTCACAAGAGGCAAATTAGACCAAAAATGGATTTCAGGAGGCAACCAGTGTGAAAAACTAATATGAGGAGCAAATTGAGAAAAAGTGAAAAACTCAAGGCGCTAGGGATGGATTTAGCCTTTTAGCTCTCTATATTTGAAGAAAGAAAGAAATACAAAGATTATTGAGAATGCTCTAATAATTCAACAAGAAAAATTATGGAGTGAAAATAATTTTGATATATATATACTATAAGAAATTGTCGAAATAGCGACGACCAATGCTAATAGCAACATATGTGATAGGGAATTAGCGATAGACAATAGCATGAAATTCCAATTTAATTACAGACAGGTCAGTGAGCCATTAGCGACAAGTTCCTTCACCATATGAGTCTGTCACTATATATGGCGCCATTAAAAGTTGCAGATTTTTAGTGATGGTTAGGCGATAAATTAGCAACATATATGTTTAGTGACAAATGTGAATCCGTCGCTAGTAGTAGTGACAGTATGGATGCATAGCATTTTAATTAAATACATTTAGTGACAGACAATATATGTTGCTAATCCATCGCTAAATGTATTGATAGTATGAAAATGCATCGTTTTTGTTAAGTGAATGTAGCAATGGACAATATTCATCGCTAATCCGTTGCTAACCTTTTACAAAATTGAACAACATCGTTTCACCCCCACCCCCTTCTTCCCCTAATTGAACAACAATGGACAACATACGATATACTTCTAAATTCTGAATGGGCAATGAGGGCAAGTGTCCCTTCTCTAGCAAGATTAGGCAACTTTGTAATATTCATTATCCACAAGAAAAAGGATGAAATGGAAATTAATTTTATAAAAAGAAAAAAAAAGTCCAAATGTCAAAGTAATATTGATATACCTATGAGAGTGTAGCTGAGATGGTAGTAGTCTCTTCCATCTTAACCAAGAGGTCTTGTAACACCCATTAATTAGGGGTTAATTGTTATGCATGAATATGTGACATAAAGTGAATATATGAGAGGTGTATTGGAGGTATATGAGGGTATACATGAGGTATATGTGGGTATACATGAGATATATGTAGAGTATATTGATCAATTTTGGCTTTGATTTGAAGAGAGAGGGATGAAAAAAATGAAGAAAATGGAAAAAAACATGATTTCATGGCCATGAACATCATGAGCAAAGATAAGCATTGATTGTCTATTACTATAGATATTCATGGCCATGAAGGTTTTTTTTTATGACCATGAAATGTCTAGTATAAAAGCTTTTTACACGTTCTTATCTTCATTTTTTTATCACCTTTCTGACCCTCAAACTCCAATAACAAATCATACACACCTAAGAATCCTAAGAGAGTGATTTTTCATGAATTTTTTAGTGATTAAACACCAAAACTAAGAAAGAAACCAAAATCAAGCTAGATTTGAAGGAATTATCAACATAGGTGAAGAGTTTGAGGAGAGAGAAAGTTGGTGCAAGGGAGCGCACGATTTCTTTGCATGATCAAGAGTATTTTTAGCCATCAAGAGATAAGAAAACATAAGAAATCTATCTCTTTGCTATGATTATGAAGTTATATGAAGAGATTTTGATGTTTGGGTGAAGATGGGTTATGGAAGAAGAAGGGTGTTGGGGTTTTGTGTATATTTGTATTCTTCGAAGTTATTAGAAGTATGATACCATTACTATGAGATTGAGTTAAAAACATGCATAATAACCATAGCTTGGGGAGCATGAGTTAGATTTACATTTTTGCTATGTTACTATAGATATAGTATTTGATACATGGTTATAATTGTGATAGGAAAACAAGGATAAGAGGGAAGAGATCGATAAGGAGATTAGATAGCTCCTTAGTTGGATTTTTGTTAAGCTCTTAATAGAGGTTTGTAATCTATGACAAATATCCTTTGCCCCGCATTGATACAATGTTTCCCTTCATGGCTTCGGCAAAGATCTTCTCCAAGTTTGACCTCAAAGCAGGTTTCTGGCAACTTGGTATCATTCCTGAAGACAGATACAAGACAGCATTCTGTATTCCAAATCACCACTACGAGTGGACAGTGATGCCCTTTGGCCTCAAAGTAGCCCCTTCACTTTTTCAGAAAGCAATGATCAAGATCTATGAGCCTTTGCTGAATACGGCCCTCATTTACATTGATGATATCCTTTTGTATAGTCCAGACATGGCCTCACACCAACAAACTCTTCAGAAGTTTATGGACCTAACCAAGGCCCATGGTGTTATGTTAAGCCCAACAAAGATGCAGCTAGCCCAACCTGAAATTGATTTTCTGGGTATGCACTTCAAGAATGGACAATACAGGCCTCAGCCTCACTTGGCCCA
>CATIWF010080818.1:0-40782 GCA_949630135.1 Balakata baccata | reverse complement strand
CCTTCACGCTATGTTTCATATCATGGACTTTCATTAATCAGTTTAAGATCTATATCAATTCATATGCAAATAAATACTAATATAATGAAAGAATGCCTTTATGAATGTATACACTAAGTGCTTAAGGCGATTGCCTTTTGGGCACATCTCTAACATCTTGTTTATTAGACAAGATGAAAAAATCACCTTTTAGTGGAATGGGTGAATATGCCACGGAGCTATTGAACCTAATACACTCAAATGCATGTGGCCCAATGTCTACACACACTAGAGGTGGTTATCCCTACTTCATTACCTTCATTGATGATTATTCACGATTCAGGTATGTGTATCTTATGAGATACAAGTCTGATGCATTTGAAAAGTTCAAAGAATTCAGACATGAAGTAGAGAAACAACTTGGCAAAAGTATTAAAACGCTCAAATCTGATTAAGGTGGTGAATACTTGAGCCAAGGGTTTCATGTTTATCTTAGGGATAGTGAGATTTTATCCCAGTGGACTCCCCTCTTTACGCCACAACACAATAGCATGGCTGAAAGGATAGATCGAACCTTGTTGGACATGGTCAAGTTATGATGGGATATGTTGAACTACCTAAGTCCTTTTGGGGGTATACATTAGAGATTGCTGTTTACATTTTAAATAAGGTCCTTTCTAAGTCATTGATCTTACATCACATAAGATGTGGAATAAGAAAAAGACTATTCTTTCTTATTTGAATGTATGGGGTTGTCCAACTTATGTGAAACAGACAATGTCAAATAAGATTGAGGCTAAATCTGACCGATGTCTGTTTGTAAGATATCCTAAAGAAACAATTGGATATCAATTCTACAATCTTTTAGAACAGAAGGTGTTTGTTTCAAAGCATACTATCTTCTTAGAGAAAGAGTTTCTTCTTAAAGAAGATAGTGGGAGCAATATTGAAATTGAAAAAGTTCAAGATACTCTAACAGATGCAGATCAATTGCCTGAGCCCGAGCTTGTTATTCATAGAGATGAAGTAACAGCTACACCTACTAATATACAAGTTATTTATAGATCTAGTATATGCTCCTTGGAGATATGGATTTCTTATAAGCAGTTAGAACGATATCTTGCTCATTGAGGATGATGAGCCTACTAACTATGAAGAAGTTCTGAAGAGTTCATAATCTGATAAATGGCTAAGGGCCATGCAATCAGAAATAGATTCCATGTATGAAAACTGGGTATGGACCTTGGTTGACCCACATGAGGGGATAAAGCCCATAGGGTGCAAATGGGTCTTCAAGAAGAAGACTGAAATGGAGGCTAATATGGTTACCCATAAAGCTAGACTAGTGGCTAAGGGTTATCATCAAAGACAAGGAATTAACTATGATGAGACTTTTAGTCCAAAGGCTGTGCTTAAATCCATTAGGATACTCCTAGCCATCGTTGCTCATTATGATTATGAGATATGACAAATGAATGTGAAGACAGCTTTCGTTAATGGAAATCTTACCAAGGATGTGTAAATGACACTACTAGAAGGATTCAAATCCAAAGATGGCCAAAAGGTGTGTAAGCTCCAAAGATCCATTTTTGGATTGAAGCAAGCATCCCGAAGTTGGAACATCTAGTTTGATGAGACAATCAAAGAGTTTGGTTTTTCACCAAATCCGGACAAACCTTATATATATAAGAAGGTTAGTGGGAGTGCAATTGTTTTCCTTATATTATTTGTGGATGACATATTAATTATGGGAAACGATGTCTCAGTCCTTAAAATTGTTAAAATACAACAGTCATGAATTTTTATATATCACAGTTGTGAGAACTCTTTACCGGGTGGGACATCCTTTTTCTCGGATGGGACTTCATGTTTACTGTTTTGGAACTCAAGGTGCTTTTGTTAGAAAAGTTCAATAAAGGCAATCACCTTTAGCACCATATGTACACTTTTCATCGATATGAATAAAGGCATTTTCATTTATTAATGTTCATTTACAATATGAATAGATTGGATCTTAAATTAATTAATGAAGTCCATAATGTAAACATAGCATGAAATAAATCATGTTGGGATCATGATAGTGAGATTCCTATCATGTGTAATTATCTTTATATCTAAATCATCCCTAGCCATAGGATCAATGAGATGAAACATCGTTAATCCAGAAAGGCTAGCACATATTTTACTCCTTGATTGGATTAAGTAGTAATTCTCATAAGCTGTAAGCATGAGATGTTTAGTGTTAACATATGAATGCTTACTAGAGTAGTCAAGTACATTGGAGACATGATATGAAATTATCATATGGGTATTCTAAACATGTCAATGATAATTTCATCATAGCAATGGTGCAAATATCCTTGAACTTGAGGTGCTCAAGGTTATCTTAGATATTGATCCTGTACTTTGACTCCGTTCCTTGTTACCTCTAGGAGAGGTTGCTTATAGGGTGGTGATTGGGTACAATTTGAGATATTTGAAGATAGTTTGGCAGCCAATAGAGGATTCACCGCTCATGTTAGAAGGAGAGTATATCTACGGCCACTTATCGAGATCATTACTCGGGAAACCTTGGCCAAAGTAGAATTGTCTTGAAAAAGGTCTTCATAGATATATCCTTATAAGTAATGAGTCTCGATGACGAGTACTAACATCACTTGGACTAGATATGACGTAGTCAGTCTAATAGGAGCTGACACTTAGACCATGCTCATAGCTGAGTGGGGTATAGTGAGGGTGAAAGGATGAATTACACATATATTGTCTATGGAAAGGTTCGTAGTCAAACCATTGACTTTCTAGTTAATTGGAGTCATGATGTGTTGCTAGATACCGCTTATGACTTGCTCAAGATTAAGTGTTGATCTGAGTGGCCATTATAACCGGAAACCTAATGGGTCACACGCATTGAAAGTGCAAACAAGAAGTAAAATGGGCTATTAGATTGGATCTAAATGGAGAGAGAAAAGTCTGGTCCAGACAGTTTTCCGATCAAGATATGATATGTCCCGATCGAAATTTGCTATTAGACCTTAATTACATTTGTTCCCGATCGGGACATGGGATGTCACGATGTGACCCATTAAGTTCGTAGTCAAACCACCAACATTCCTGTTAATTAGGGGTCATGATGTGTTGCTAGATACCACTCATGACTTGCTCAAGATCAAGTATTGATTTGAATGGCCAACATAACCGGAAACCTAATGGGTCACATATATTGAAAGTGCGAAAAGGAAGTAAAATGGGCCATTGGATTGGATCCAAATGGAGAGAAAAAAGTCTGGTCTGAACAGTTTCTCTGTTAGGATATGATATGTCCTGATCAGAATTTGCTACTGGACCTTAATTGCATTTGTTTCCGATTAGGACATGGGATGTCACGACTGGGAATCACCCAATTTAGGCATTTTCCAACCAGGAAACGTGTGTCCCGATCGGGACCAACGTCAGAATAGAAAATCTAATCTAATTAGGATTCTTTGAGAGAGGGTTCCAAATCCTAATTGCTCTAGGATTATAAATAGTCTTTTTTCTGATGTTTTAAAAAAGCTATAGACAGAAGAACAAAAGGTTTTTGTTCTTTCTCTTCTCCTCTTTCACTCTCTCTTCTAGCACAAGAGTTTATGGAAAACGTATAGCCAAAGTGTTTTCTTCTTCGCATCCTTCACGTGGACTTTCATTAGAAGTTATCCAGCAAGGATTACTATAGTTTGCAACAACCTAGTAAGGTGCATGAAGAAAGGATAGCTCTGATTTAAAAGGTAATTTTCATCAAACCTTAGATTTGGTTAATCGATTAATGCTATATAGGGTGTTCCAATTGCATGGGGTTACGAAAAATTTTAAATTCTACTGTATTGTATATGTGATATGTATGATGTAACCCTAATAGCTTTTTATCCTAGATATGAAGCCTTTTCCTCGGTTGGAAAACATCACCCAGTTATGAGTTTCCTATCCCAATCGGGGACTTGTACTTCTGTAACAATAGTTTGATTTGTTCACTAGGCATATCAAGTCCAATTGACTATCAAAACAATGAGTATCAATCACTCTAAGGTCAACAATCTACTCTTTTTTTTATTTTGAAAAATGAAACTAAGCAAAAATAATAAATTGATAATGCAAAAATGAAATTCAAGTATTGAAACAGGTGTATATCAAGTTTCATGGCAATCTAAGCATGTTTACATGTTGAACAATTAAGTCAAACAAAATTGTTAAGTCGTCAATTTTTAACTTAGTTAATAATTCAAAATTAAGTCCATTTTTTCTGAAGTTTCTATCATTTTTCTCCCCTTTTGGTAGGATTAAAAAGAATATATTGCATATCAATCACCCAAGGTATGAAAAAATATAAGACAAGCAAATGAAATGGAAGCAAAAACAATCACAATTCATTAACATAAAAGAAATATGGTACATAAAGCAAATACGTGTCATCACAAAGTTTAATAGCCACATTCTAAGATAGTAAGCCTAAACAAGAAACAAAAGACATAAAAGTATAAAAGGGTAAGATTAAAAAATTAGGCACTGCCTTCCTTATCATCATCTCCTTCTTCATTTCCATGCTCCCCCTCAATTTGTGCTTCTTCTTCAAATGTTGTAGGACACACGTTTCCTTATGATAATGCCTTATATGTCTAAGTGAAGGTGCATCATCATATTGAAGGATCTCATTTGCAAGTCATAAACATCTTACATTGAGAGAGGTTGAGGACCATGCATTTGTTGTTGCATTCCTTAGACTTACTCTTCTTGGACGCTTAAGGCTTCTTCTCCCATTGACAATCTAGCACTTTTTCTTATCATTGCATGGGTAGATTATTGTGCTCCATGCTCCCTATAGGTATAAAAGAATTGATTGACAACTTTATATAGCCTGATGATGGCTTTGCAAAAGAGGAGGTATTAGATATCAAAAGGGTTCTCAAATTTGGAGTGGGTAAAGGTAGGAAGGCTAGTATGCTCCGGTGTTATAAGGTCAAGATGTTTAGCTATAAGGGTGATTTGGGCATGGAAAGAGATGGTTCCTTTGATTGTATTTCTCGTGGATTGAAACTTGTCAACAAGAAGAGAGGCAATTTTGGCATATTTGTGGTGTATTGTGGCATAGAGGTAAAAGACGTTTTTATGAGAAACTTTTTCATTACTCTCACTTCTACCGTTAAGAGTGAAAGCAATGATTCTATGGAGGAAAAAATAAAGGAAGGATTTTATATGTTTTGAGTTTGAAAGTTTGTCAAGGTTATTTTCAAGAGAGATCTCATTCCAAAAAAAAGAGTAGGAGAGGTGTATTTCTTCTTCATTCAACATACCTATGGTTTTGAACCGAAGACCATAACAAATTATTGTTTGGTCATCTCTTGTTGCTGCCTAAACATGCACTCAATAGTAGCCAAAAGAGTGATTTGCATCTTTGATCACTTGATATATGTAGTGGAATTTAGTGGCTAATTGGTCATGCCCATCTTCCAAGGGTAACACAAATTGCATCTAACCCATTTCTTATAAGACTTCAACAATTTCAAACTTCAGGTTCAATTTCTCCATGTCATTAAGGTCTAAGTTCTAGTTAGAGATGAATTTCTTATTTATGATCTTGGCATAGTGAATTTTCTCTTTCTTGGAGAATGCATTGAAGATTTCTTTATAGGAGGATAAGTTGGATGAAGAGGTTATCACACCCTTGCCTTTAGAGGCACGAGACTTGGAACTTCCAATATTGGAAGATAGTATAAATGTTTTGAGGGAGGTAAGAGTTGAGAGAGAAAGTGAAGATTAAAGTGAATGAGATGGAAAGAGGAATAGGGTATTTATAGGCTATAAGGAATTATTATACCCATTTAAAGGGGGTTTTATGAAGTGTTATGACTAAATTGAAACATATGAAAATGGTTTTCAAAAAGCTATTGGCGAGGCTTTCCCAATCTGGAAACAACTGTTCTCGAGCATGAATAAGGCAACGGTTAAGAAATTTGAATTTCTATACCATTTTCAGAGCGTGAACATGGTCTTCCGAGCGTGAAACTTTGAACAAGTGCAATGGTCAAAAAAAATTTCAAATTTCCTAAATGGTAAAGAAAGTTCCCAAATGTGACTTACAGGTAGAAAATTTTTAAACAAAGCGATATAAAACTTAAGCATCCTAATATGGCATATAAAGTATAATCAATATGAATGTTTGTGATCATTTGAACCTTGAAGTTCATCAAATTAAACTTCAAGAACACAAATGTTGAAAATTTTGCGCATAAACACATAAATAGGCAAATATAAGCATTGCATTCATTGAGATGTGAAAACTAATGATATGAAAAGATGAGCTCCTAGGATACCATAATCCTAAATGCATTGTGCTATGAAGATATTTTAAAATAAATTTTATGGCATGCAAATGAGATCCTTAGGACATGATTGAAATCTAGTACACAAGCATACACTATACATGATATTGGATCTAGAGGTAGTTAAATAAAGAAGTGAACTGATCATACCTCTAAAAAAATTTTCATCAATACCTTTACCCTTCTCATCTTTGTTCAATTTTATTAATGTGCTCATTGGGGTCTTAGTATTCTTGCATCCATCCATTCCAAACTTCTTTATTAGTGTCCGTTGTGTGTTTGGATTGGTTGATGAAGATGTCCTCCTTACTTTGCTTGATTTGAAGACCAATGAAGAATTTAAGCTCTCTCATCATGCTTATCTATCTGCTCAGGTATTGTGGATGTGATCTTGTTCATCCTATAGTTAAGCATAAATTGTGCAAAATTATCAGGCAAACTGGTAAGAATTAAGTTTATACTTAATTCTCAATCAATCATAAAACCCAACTGGCCCAATCTCTCAATATAGTCATTCATCTTCAGTGCATGTTATACTGGAGATGTCCTAGAACCATCTTTGGAGTGAAAAGGCAACTTGGAGATCTCAAACCTTTCAAATCTAACTTGATCATAAAAAAGCTTCATAAGATGGTAGACTATGGTATTTGCATCCATAGCCTCGTCTTGCTTCTAGAGCTCTAGTGACATAGAGGTGAGCATAATACAACCTACTAACTCATTATCATCTAGATGCTTCTTATAAGTAGTTTGCTCATTAGTAGATGCTCCAGCAGCAGGAGGCGAAGGAAGCGACTCATCTAGGACATAGGCTATCTTCTCAACTTTGAGAACAATTCTCATATTCCAAAGCGAGCCTAAGAAATTTTACCCAGTCAACTTATTTGACTCAAGAATCAAGCGTAGGTTCACGTTTGATGATATGATTCTAGCAAGCTAGATGTAAAAGAAAACATGTTAGAGAAAGTACATGAATGCCTTATTAGGTCTTTAATAATTGCATTATGACTCCCACTATTTTATTATGAATCCATAGCCCTTACTATGAATCCTAGAGAACCTATGTGGAAGTTCTCCTAATGGGTCTATATCCAATATCTCTACGAATGACTTTGGGTTTTCCAACAAACCACCTTAGATCAATTGGTAGGTATCTAATCCATACTAATTACATTCTCATGTAACTCTCGAATCTTGTGCTTTCAACTACTGATGTGTGCACACTTATTAGGCTATCAACTACTGATACGTGTACTAGATGCTTCACTCCCCAATTTTGCCCTAATCTATACTGACCTTGGTTTTACCCAACAAATTAATGTTTCTTGTTAAAACTAGCCCATTAATCGTGAAATCTTATTTCATAGTTTGAACATATTCTTATAAAGGGGGCTTGGGTTAGCCGAACAACCCAAACTCTAAAAGAACTATAGTCCTCCCTATATTAATAGAAGGTGTCAGTTTTAATATTATTTTAGTGAAAGGTTTGTTTCTCTTAGTCTTATCATATTCATGGCATTTAATATAGGTCCATTCATCCAAGATAGCCATTAAAAGTAACATTAACTACATAGAGTGATTATGGACATTTTAACATCAATCCTTTGAGTCATAGAAGGATTGACTAGGTTTCACCTAGGTAGATGCGTGAATTACAACCCAAAATATAAATCATATTCCTATTTCTAAGTTGTAACTAGTGCCAAATCCTTGCTTCTTGCTCTTTTAGACTTCAACTCTATTCTAATCAAATGTAATCTAATTACATAATTTCAAAATCAGGAAACCTCAATTTACATTTGAGTAAAGTTAGATAAGAAGAAAAATACAAGAGAGAGTAAGAGAGAGGTAGGGACACGTAGGCCCTACCTCTCTCTTAGCATGCATTCTCTAATATGATAAGCAGGAAATCTGGAAAATTAATAATGCCAGATTCTTATTTGGCCAACTCATATTTCCATTATTTAATCTCATTAAATAATAACATGATTTATTAGAAACATTTTCTAATATGAAAATTATATTAAATAGGCAATTAGTTAATCAAATCAAATATTACCTAATTTGCCTAATTTGATTAATCAAATTAATTCCTAATTTGAATGTAATTTTCATATTGGATTTAATACCATAATCCCATTATTAATTATACCTAATATTCCAGAAATTGATTCCAAATTAAATCACCTTAAAATTTGATATTAAATAATTTAATTGTTTTTCATATATCATATTCTGGTCATACTAAAATAAAATTAATTCAATCCAAAACTGAATCAAATTTGAAATTCCCAATAATTCTAGAAAACTCTATCATCTATTCAGACATCCATAGACCAACTCAAACCAATCCAAAATATTATAATTCGGTTAAGCGAGCTAGTCACAAAATACCCAAACCAAATTATTTAATTTCTAGAATTAAAAAGATCAAATTAAAATTATTGACATATTTAAAATATCAAAATAAATTCTTAAAACTCACATTTTAAGAATTAAAGGTGCTAGAAATAAGAAATTACAAAACAAAATAAAAATTGGAATTACACAGTGTCCTGATTGGGAACCTTTTCCTGCTTTGGACTTATGCATTTTCAAGAAAATTAAAACACACAATGGTTGCCGTTAAAGATTGAAATGGTGTTCTCAATATATTTCCAATCTAGGATAAGCATCATATGAATATCTAAAACATGCAAACCATAGAATTAACAAAACTAATCAATTTTAAACCATTTAAAATCAATTTTAGCAATTAAAACATAATCCTAACGATTTAATCAGACAAATCAAATTCGTATCAAAACATTCATTCCTATTATTCTCAAATCATGTAATAAGCATATTAATGATGATGAACAGATTAATGGCCAGTAAACAAACCAATTGAAAAACAAGAACCCTAATTATCAATTTTCATGCAATTTCATTATTCTTCAATTAAAATCAATCATAACAATCATAGGGTTTGCTTTGATACCACTGTTGGGTTTATAAACATATATATTAGATATGCCACGCAACGAAAATTTAAATTTTATAAACCAAAGTGCAGAAATCACCATATGTAGCTATGATTAAATAACTGAAAAAGAGTTTGAAGAAGATTACCTTTTATATTAGAGTTTTTTTCCTTTAGTTCAACTTACCAGATTGTCGCAAACCATAGTAATTCTCACTTGGATTACCTCTAAAAGATATCCATGTGAAGAACACAAAAAGAAATCCCTTTGGAGGCTATGGGTGCTTCATAATCCCTTGTGTTAACAAGAGAAGGTGAATGAAAGAGGGGGAGAATGAACAACTTCGTTCTCTAGATGTGTAGCACCTATTTCAGGTCAAAAAAATGAAAATTCAGTCCTTGAATGATTAGGGTTTGGAACCCATGTTCAAGGATTAGGTTTCCTTATTTGATGCCTATCCTGATCGGGAAATGTAATGCCCATAAATAGGGCTTAGTCATAACACAACATATATGATACATGAAGGGCATTTTGGTAATTTAAAAGTAAGAATTTAAAATATATGTTTAGATGAATTAGTTTTGGAAACATATGAGGGGTGTATTGTTGATACATATATGAGATATATGTGATATGATAAAGAGTATAAATTTGATGTAAGATGATACAAGTGAGTTAATAGATGAATGGTAAATGGATGGTGTATTGGAGGTATATGAAGGTATATTGATCAATTTTTGTTTTGGTTTGAAGAGATGAAATAAAATGAAGAAAATGGGAAAACGCATGATTCACACCCACGAACAAAGTGTTAATGGCCATGAACATCGTGGTTAAAGATAAGCATTGACTATTTTTACTGTAGATGTTCATGACCACGAAAAGATTTTGTTCATGACTATGAAAGAGTTTTGTTCATGACCATGAAAAGGTTTTGTTCATGATTGTAAAGGATTTATTCATTACCATGAAAGGTCTGGTTTAAAAGCTTTTTACATTATCTTATCCTCATTTTTCACCATTTTATCAGCTCTCAAACCCTAAGGACCGTCCATACACACCTAAGAACCACATGTGAGTATTTCTCTATGGATTTTTGAGTGATCAAACACCAAAACCAAGAGAGAAACTGAGATCAAAGTGAATTTGAGAGATTTACCAAGGAAGAAGATGAAGTTAGAGACAGAAAGTGTGGAGGTTGAGGGAGCTCGAGTCTTCTACCAAATTAACCTTGTTCTCTTCATTTTTTTTGGGTAAGATTTCATGTTTCCTCTCTTCTTTTAACAAGTTTGTGGTTGATTGATAGGATTTACCCAAATAAGGTAGAAACCCATTTGCAGATGGGTATGTTAGAGATGAACCTTTGGGTTGCTTAGGGGAAAACTTCCCTTTGAGCTTGATTGTGATGTTAAACATATAGTGGAGGAGGATTTAAGAAGAAAGAACCTAGCTTAATGACTTTTGAGTTAGGGTTGTTATAAATGGATTTGTACAGTTATAGATATTAATAAGTTAATGAGATATAGTTGTGATTATGTTTAGGTGATGCCTTTAGAAGGTAGAATTAACCACCAAGGAGGCTAGGCAAGATTAAAGCTTGGAATTTGAGTTGGCTCCAAAGGAGGTAAGTACACATATGGATTTTTAACTTATTGAATGACATGCAAATGTGATAATTGATATGTTAATTATAAATAATTGTAAATCAAAATGGAGATTGAAATAGGTAATAGATTAATAATGTATATGGGCTATGAATAATATAAGAAGGAAAGGAATGTAAATAGAAATAATCGATATGATATGACATTGAATAACGTCAAAATGCAATATATGGCATGTAAATAGAAATAATTGATAGCTAAAATGAGAATGAACATATATGTGATAGATTAATCATGTTTATGGCCTATAAATGAGACAAGAAGGAAAGAACTAAAGTTAAAGTTGATTTAATAACGAGATGTTGGTATGCTAAATGCCCTCAAAACAATAATTAGTAAGTATATAATTGTTAACACCATTGCTAATTAAATTAGTTACGGTGGACGTGATACAATATGACCTAGTATTTTAAGTATAAATGTTAGCATTAACAAGACATTTAGAATGCAATAAAGAAGTTATGGAATTTGAATTTTATATATGAGGTCATTAAAAACTTTAGTAATCATAAAAACGTGTGTAGAAGTATAGGCCATTAACCTATTTAGCTGTAAATTATATTTAATGGCTATATTAAGAATTGATAATAGTAGATACACAAGCTCTATGAAGGCACTTAAGGTGTTTAAAAGTAATAGCTTAATCAAGGTAAGTCTTCTACTTGAAAACTTGTGAAATAATGAGTTATAAAAGCATGAAATGGCAAGTTTAAAAGTTAGAGAAGTCAATTTGGGTAAACAAATATGTATAAAATGATAAATGAGCATGAAAATGGTATATGTGCTTAAAATTTGAATTGTATGTAATGCTTGGTTGTGAACCTAATATGCAATGGTTCGAGACATATAAACTTAAATATAATTGTGTTATATGCCCATGGATGAATCCTAAATGTGTTTAGGATTGGAATTTTGGCAAAATTTGATTATAGGAATAAGTTATGCCCTTTCACAACCAGCATCACAACCAATCTGAAAACTATCATGGCCATAAATCAAACTACCATTACCATGAATCCTATTCCAGAATGCTTCACAGCCAAGCTTCACACCCAAGGCAAAATTCATGGCTGTGAAGACACTATTCACAGTAAAAATAAACTTTGTTCAAATGATGTTTAAATTGGTTTGAAACATGCCGAATATGCCTAAATGTAAGAGTATGATGTAAAAACATATGAAAACATATTGATAAGCTTAAATGTGACATGTGAACATGCATATAATATATGGAAACATGATGGGTATATGTTAAAGAATGAGATGAAAACAAGAGGATGCTTTGATAGAAATGCCCATTTCTCTACCTGAGAACTACATTAGGGTAAATGATGCATCATGAATGGGATAAGTGACATGTATCAACGAGATGTATGAATGAGGATCAGGTTGGCCCTGCACTGGGTGCTCCTGTTCTTGGTGCTCATACGCATTATTATACTCAATCAGGTTAGCTTAGGCTCAGGTATGAGCACACTTGACTTGAGGAAGCTCGAATGAGCATACATGTTACAGTGGATGAGTAGGAGGACTAGCCCTGGACTGGGTGTGCCTATTTTGATACCCTGTATACAGAGTGATAGGATGTCTAACTCTAGATTGAGTGCACCTACTTCACACTCTGTATCCAGTTAGTCCGGAAATGAGGTTTGGGCTTGGGTTTTTCTTCCATTCGATAGCTCATAAGAGGTTTTATTTAAAATTGGATTTTTGAAACACTATTTGAAATATAACAAGTGTTATTGGTGGCTTCCACCCAAAAATAGGTCAGTAAATCATACTCATTGATAGAGTTGGCAATTTGTGACACGATACGATTGAACGACATGGATTTAGACGGATATGGGTTTAAGCTTAACAGATATGGATCATAATTGTGTCAATACGACTAAGACATGGAAAAAAATTGTCATAAACAAATTTTACCTGCTTAACTTATTAAGACAAGATTAAAAATATATAAAAGATTTAATTATTTTGATGTCAAACTATATAAAATATTTAAATATATATTATAATATTTTAAATATGGGTAAATTACAAAGACTCCCCCGAGGTTTAGTTAAATATACTATTTAGTCCCTTCATTTTTTGAAATACATTATGAAATCCTTCAGGTTTAGTTCCAATAACTAAAAAGACTCTCTGTTACTTTTGCATAATATATTCTATTAGTCAACTAAAAAAATAAAAAATATTCTTATTTATTTTTTTTATAAATCTAACATTTTGTTAATTTAAAAAAAATACAATATTAAAAAAGAATGACAAATTTGACTTTTTGGTATCAAGTTAATGATATTAAAATTTTTTGATATTTTTTTGGTATTTTTTAAGATAAAAAAAGAAGGGCAAATTTGACATTTTATTTATATGTAATGAAAAAAATTAACGGAATGACTATAAAGTGTATTAAACCAGACCTGAGAGACTTTATAATATATTACCAAAAATAGAGGGACGAATTAGTATATTCAACCAAGCCTAAGGGAGGTTAGAGTAATTTACCCATAAAATATTTATAATATATTCAAATATAATAAATTTATAATACATTATGTTAAAATTAATTGTATTAGTGTACTATATATATAAATAAATAGGCTTAATTACATAAAAAATCTTAAACTTTGTACTTTGTAACAATTATATCAAATTTTATTTTGTTAACAAATTTAGTCTCAATATCATTGAACGACATTCCAAATTTTACTGGCACTAACATGGATTGCTTAATCAAAATTAATCTGATGACACATCAAAATAATTAGGCAATCCATGTCAAGGTCAGCTAGGTTCTGAGTGTGGTTTAATGATACCAAGACTAGATTTGTTACGATAATAGTTCACATAATTAAACTCAAATTTTTAAAGAATTGGATATAACTGTAATAAAGTGTAAAGTTTAAAATTTTTTTTATGTAATTAAGCCAAATAAATATTGTATAGTTATTGTTTTAATAATTATATTCATATTCATGTCTATTTGTCTATAATCGTATCTCGTGTCATATATGTATACATATGTAGACACTTTTAGTTGACTATGTCTAATCGTTTCGTGTCATATAACATATATATGAGGCATAACATGATTAGATACTATACGAAATAAGACATGATATGATTAGACACAATATGATTAGACACGACACGATATAAAATAAGATATGACACGATACGAATTGTTTGCTCTACTAATTGACCATTATTGTAGCCATGTCTATCAATATTCAATTTTTCCTTTCAACTACCCTATTTTATTGAGTAGTTCTAGAAGTGGAAGATCATATAAAATATCATTTTCTAAACAAAAGTTTTTAAAAAGTTCATTTTCGAACTCTTTGCAATAGTCACTTCTAATCATAGAGATAAAGTATCCCTTTTCATTTTGGACCATCTTGGCAAAGCGCTTAAAATTTTCAAATGCATCACTTTCATGAGCTAAGAAAATTACCCAAGTAAACCTAGAGTAGTTGTCAATAATTACAAATGCATAGTATTTACCACCTAAGCTAGCAACTCTACAAGGACTAAACAAATCAAGATGCAATAGTTATAGATGTCTAGAGGAACTTACCATGTTCTTGAGCTTGAAAGATGATTTATGTTGCTTCCCCCTTTGGCATGACTCACAAGTCTTGTCTTTCATTTATTTGACCTTTGGGGCCCATCTACTAGCTCATTCTTGCTAATATTTTGAATTAAATCCATGCTTGCATGTCCAATCCTTCTATGTCCTAGCCAAGATTCTTTACTGACAGACACAAGACAACTAGAGGATACATTAGTCAACTTGTGCAAGTCAATTATGTAAGTATTGTCATCTCTTTTTCCTTTGAATATATCTTGACCATTCAAAGAGGTCACTAGAAATCTATTAGAGCTAAAGATAGCTTGGTTTCCCTTATCACATAATTGATTCACACTAAAAAGATTGTACTTCAAACCATCAACATGCATAACATCTTCTATAATTGAAATACTATCAAATCCTATGGAACCAATGCTAATTATCTTACCCTATTTGATGTGTGTGAAGAGGCTCATGTTTCCAGTTAAATACCTTGAGCATTCACAATCCAATAGCCATACGTTTTCCTTACTTATGGATTTAAGGCATACCTACAAAACAACAATTCAAGTTTGGTTCTTAGGTACCTAAAAAAACTTGGCTCCTTAGGGGTTAGTCCTAAAAGAATCCTAATGGGATTTTCTAATTAAATAATGAATGTCGATCACTAATACAAAATATACCTTATACGAAGATCAGATGCGTCTGTTTTGTAAATAACATATTTATAATATCAATGCGGTGACATTTTTGTGAATAAAATCTCAATATGTTAATCAGATACATATGTTAGGTAGCAAATAGACACATGTGAGGGGCTTAGATGCGTCTAGTTACTAGAACAAACGTATTTGAGGGACATAGATGCGTCCGTTAATCAAATGTTCTGGTAAACAGATGCATTTGATCCTCTCATAAGTGTCTATTTTTTTACCAGCTGCATCATAGTATTTAAAAAACTGGCCTTTAAAAAACAGGTTAAAAATAGTGTTGTTTTTTCTAAGCAGTTGCGTCTGTTTTTTAAGCTAACAGACACATTTGCCATATACATGAAATGGTGTCATTTTGTTATACAAACTATCCTCTCGACTTGTCAGTTAAAAATGGTGTTGTTTTGTCTAAGCAAATGCGTATGTTTTTGGAGCTACTAGACGCATAAGCTCCACATACATTAAACACCACCATTTCATCAAGTAGATGCGTCTATTTTTAGAGCTAATAAACACATTTGTTCCACATAATTAAAACCCTAGACCCTTTTTCCAGCCGCCCCATTTCTTGTTCTTCCTCAGTTTCGAAAATCATCCTCCTCCCTTCTCCCACTTTGAACATCGGCACCCACACCCAAGTGAAAAGTTAAGATTTTGCTTGCATTCCTACCGTTTGTTCAACTCTACATCATTGTCGATGTTGCCACTGATGTTCCTCCCTTCTCCCTCTCATTTCAAACACCGGCCCTACACCCTAGGTTTATTTTCTCATTTTTCCTTTATTTATTATTATTTGCTTGAAATAGCTATAGTCACCATATATTTTTGCCTCCTAACCACCCTTATCGTATGGAAAAAAAAGTATTTCAACAAACAAACCGAGATGTGAGCAACTTGATTGCCTTTAGCTGGAAATCAGGTATATGAATGGGTTACAGAAATTGAAAATGTATTTGGAAAGCCTAATAAAACTGTTCAAAAGGGCCCATGGAAGAAGAGGTCTGTGTTTTGGGATCTTCCATATTGGGAACATTTGTTAGTTCGACTCTATATTGATGTTATGCATATGGAGAAAAATGTTTATGGTTATGTAATAGGGACATTATTGAACATATAGGGAAAAACAAAAGATGGTACATGTCAAAAATGGGCATATGGATGGAATTGGCACCGCAAGATAAGGGGAAGCAAACATATCTTCCTCCGGCCTATTAGACATTGTCTAGAATGGAGAAAATAAGCTTTTGTGAGTGTTTTTATGGTGCTAAGGTTCCACATGGATATTGATTAAATATAAAAAGAATTGTGTCGATGAAAAATTTGAAGTTAGTAGTATGAAATCTCATAATTATCATATTTTAATGCAACAATTCTTACTGGTTGTAATCTGAGGCATATTACCAAATCATGTCAAAAATATTATTACAAGACTTTATTTTTTCTTCAACGCAATATGTTCTAAGGTGGTTGATCCTAAAAGTTTGGATAAGTTACAAGCTAATATTGTTGTTACCATATGTCAATTCGAAATGTATTTTCCACCTTTATTTTTTGATATGATGGTGCATTTGGTTATTCATCTTGTGAGAGAGATTAAATTATTTTGAGAGATTCATGGGTATCTTAAAAGGGTACCTAAGGAACCGATATTAACATGAAGACAGTATAATTGAAGGTTACTCAGTTAAGGAGGGTATTGAAATTTGCACAAAGTACTTAGCTAGCATTGAACCAATTGGAATTCCTAATTCTCATAACAAGGGAAGGCTCAAAGGTAACAGAACGATTGGATTTAAAGTCATACTGCCTAGTGCTAAAATCTATGACAAAGCACACCTTTTTTTGTTGCACTACCTCATTTGGGTTCATCCATACTTAAAAGAGCATATGGCCATTTTAAGGCATCTGATTCCTTCAAAAGGTGAAATATGGCTGACAAATGAACACAATCGTTCTTTCATTAGATGGTTTAAAGACCAGGTGATGCGTCGGTTGTCAAAAGTGCTAAATGAATTAACTGATACTGTAAAATGGTTAGCATACGGCCCTGGATTGTGTGTACGGTCTTATGAAGGTTATGAAATCAATGAATATACATTTTATACTAAACATCAAGATGACAAAAGCATAATGCAAAATAATGGAATTACCTTGACAACTTCATCAAGAGAATTTGCTAGTGCTAAAGACACCAGTGTAACTCCCTCGACTTTCCCACATGCATTATTATATGTATTCCATTTGGACATATTCATTTTATATATGTCATTCACATGAAACACATCCATACATAGGGATTTTAACTAGAACATGCTCACGAGATAGACTTGTCACGTGTCGGTCTATTTCGATGGTACTAAGTTGACGTGTCTACTTATAATTTAAATAAAGATTATAAAGTATTATAAATAATTGGAATAAAATGATTAAATTGAAATAAATGAAATTTGACATAGTTAAATTAATTAGATTGGATAATTTGACTATATAGTATTTTTGGCACTAGGTACATGTAAAAATGTAGAGAAAATAAAATAATACTAATAATAAAATTAATTAATTAATTAGTTAAATAAAAGAAAAAAAAAAGAGAAAATGACAAATTGAAGGGCGGCTAAAACAGGGTAAGAATCTGTCCTTGGCCTTCTCTTTTCCATTGGTTTTCTCCCTTTTCTTCTTTCTATTTTCTTCCATTTTTTCTTCAAGTTCAGCCATAAATTAGTAAACAGGTGAGTTAATTATCCATTTCCTTGTTGCTACTATTGATTTGAGTGTTGTTGGATCAAGGTATACATAGTGCAAAGTGACTAAATCACTTATGAAATTTTGTTTTAAGGGCAGAAGGTTGAGGCCCCATTTTCTTCATGTTAGAGACCGAATCTGAGGAAGTTGAAAACACCAAAATTGTAGTTTTATTCTTAAGTTTATGGCCATATAAATATTTTTTTCATGTTTTGGTTTCTGTGGAAATATATTGGCATCGGATAGGAACTAGTTCGATTGCATGAATCATCTATTATTTTGATTATGTTTCTATATGATAGAGTTGGTAATTGAGAAAACTCAAAACACAGAATTTGTAGTCCTTTGTGTTAGCTATCTGTATACGAAATTTCAGGGCCAGATTATGGGTGGATGTTGAGTTATGGTCAAGAGAGTTATATTTGTTCCATATTTGAGCTGCCCGCTTAGTGTCCTTTGTAGGTCTAATTAGTTGTTTTCCCTATTTTTGAGAGCCTTATAGACATAATATGTAAATGGTCAAAACATCAAAATTATAGGTACATGTCTTAGCTAAATTTTGACATAAATACCACCTTAATATGTTATGTATTTTGTGACAGACTGGTCTGGATGTCAACTCTGTTGTTGACCAGTCATAAGTACTCTACCATATGAAGACCTTAGAGGCAAAATGGATGAAAGTTGTCAGCATGAAAAATGTTTCATTTTAACATATCTATATTCATACAAAGTTTCATAAAAATATTACCTATAAGTTGTAAGATATGAAGATGAAAATTTGGTGTCCCAAAATTGCCTAAGGGCAGAAAACAGAACATCCATATGAATTGCATCAAACATTCCACAAAATGGTCTAAGTGTTCTGAAATTTAGATATGTTATAGCCATAATGTTAGCTTTAATTATAAATAAGAATTATACAAATTGGATTGGTATAGAAAAAGTTATAAGCTGATGAATACATGAAGGTCACACTACCATAATATCAAACCCTAGTTAGTGGTCCATATTATGCATATTTCAATTTGTTTAAGTTTCACTAAGTTTATTTAGCTACCAATTGACTAAGTATACATTCAATTAGGCTCACAGCATATTGGGGACCCACAAGAAAGTAGGAGACAATAAGTTAAAGGTTCAATATCAAAAGAAAAGTTGAGTTTAATTATCAAATGATTTCTCTGGTACGTGTTGTTGTGTGCTATGTGCAGTATGACTTGACTTACTATCATATGAATTACATGATTACTACGGTATGACTATGATATGAAAAAGTAATGGATAACTTAAATGCATAGTTATATGGTTATGTTTTCTTACATGAAAATGATTGATGATTCAGTATTCAAATGTGATACAAATGCAATGACTAAGCAATGATTGTTGCAAATATATATGCATATAGACCTATAAGGCATTGTGACTAGCTAAATGGTATTGTAAAGCAAAAGAAGAGGCTTACGGCCCAAACAAATGTTCAAAAGCAAAAGAAGAGGCCTAAGGCCCAAACAAATGTTCAAAAGCAAAAGAAGAGGCCTAAGGCCCAAACAAATGTTCAAAAGCAAAAGAAGAGACCTATGGCCTAACAAATGTGCAAATGTTACAAATGTTCAAGGTAGCTATCAAATGCAAGTGTTCATATGGAAACTCGGGACAATGTCTATTTGGCCTGATTACAACAATAAGAAAATGACATAAGCATAAGCAAATGAAATGTTTACATGAATTAATATTATTTATATTCATGTGATATTGATAAATAGAATGACATGTAAAATGTGAACGAATGGCGATTATTACTTGTAATTGTGATTTGCTCGGTACTTTAGAAAGCTTTTGATAATTATTCTCATTGAGTCGCAACTCACTAAATTGCATCATTTTTCAGGAAGAGTCGAGTAATTAGCTCATTTTAGAGGTACATACTATATAGAAGAGATGGATCACAGGTCACTAGTTGAGCCTCATAAATCTCTCTCCTTGCATTGCATATATGTATAGGAACACGACATATGTATTTTGGATTGTATATCTGCATATGTATAAATTAGTAAATATGCAATGATGTGTAAATGCATATTTGGCCTTGAACTTTCTACCTGAAATAATTGACTATAGCATATGAATTATTAGCATATGTAATATATTATATTTATAGTCAAGCTGTAATGCTATGAGAAATTGTTAAATGTTACATAGTGATAATGTTATATGATCCAAAAAAAATTATCCCTCATATTAAAGAAGACTCTGTCTTATTCTCATGCTATACACGATAACATAATACAAGTGTAAGGGATATCCATAGGCATAAGGTGTTACACCAGGCCAATTGATGTGAATGTCATATTATGGTACAATTGAAGACATTTGGGAACTAGACTATAAGAAATTCATTTTTCCTCTCTTCCTGTGTAAATGGGTTGAAAACCGATGTGGTGCTCTAATAGATGAGCAAGGATTTACATTAGTTGATTTTAGTTTGTTGGGTTATCAAGATGATCCATTCATTCTCGGTTCGTAGGCCAAACCAGTATTTTACATTATTGACCCGAGCGATAGCAAATGATCTATTGTTCTTTAAGGTAAAAGGTGTATTGTTAATATTAATGATGTAGTAAACGAGAAAGAGTATGACCAGTTCGATAAGACTCCCTCGTTTTCTATTGGGCTACCTATGCCAATTGGTGATGATATTTTAGATACAAATTACACGCATGTTGATCATACTAAAGACTTATGGATAGAAAATCCCCAATAATTGATTCAAATTTGTCCATGGTACGTTTATTTATTTCTAGCACGGTTAAATGTAGTTTATAGTGATAATAACTATTTATTTGTTATTGTTTGTAAGTTAATTAATCTTCTTTTTGTTTCTCATTCAAATAAATTGTTTTTATATTGTATTATAATAACATGTTTCTTTGTTATATTTGTGTTTCAAGAAATCATGTTTTCAGGAAACAATGCTTAGCCCACTAGCAAGAGGATAAAAAGATGAGGTGCAACATGCAATAAATTGCTTAAGAAAGGGGAAGGAAAATTAACAATAGTGTTAAATAAGGATGCAAATCTAATTGGAGAAACTTCAAAAACATTAAGATCATATCTTAGACTTGTGGCATATTCCAAAGTCAATATCACGCAGCCAATGTGGAACAAACTTTAGGATATAATATGGGAGGATATCAAAGTAACTTTCCTCTAAAATCTTTAGAGTTGATATAATAACATTATTTAAATTTCACATTTGCAATCCATCCACTATGTAATATATCACTGAGACTAATGACTTTAAAAGATTGGTTTGTTGGAAGCATTCACTATTCCAAATACTTTGGAAACGAAGAAAAATCTCTTGAAAAATATAGGAGATAGTATAAAGATTTCGAACACCGCCTTGTCAAAAAATACATCAAGATGGTTGGTAATCCTTAGCAATTGTCGCCCTTAGACAAGAATGAATATTTATCTACTAAAGATTGGGAGGAATTCAAATTAGACATCAAAATGAAGCATTTGAGGTACAAATTTTTAAATCTACGAGTTATTCTATCCCATATTACTTTCTTATTATGTTTTATGCAATCTCATAGTACCGATTTCTTTATATTTTATGTTTTTGTTAACAACAAATCAAGGTCATGGCTAAAGCAAAAAAAGACAAGGATGTCCACCCCCACTACTTGGGTTGCAAAAGCTATGCCAGGAAAAGGCCCGAATAGATGGTTGAAGATCCCATTTCTTATTTCTCCTCATCAGTAACGATGCAGTCCAATGCCACCTCATCTTATGATTGGAGTCTCAACTAGGTCATAGCTATAACAAGAATGACATATCAATGAATTTATATGATTCCGGTCGAAGAGAGGAGAGAAGTGGCATAAAAAAATGGTATGTATAAATTGCTAAGCAAATCTAAATAGCAACATTTCTATATATCTAGGATTTATTTTTGATGCATTTATATGTTTAATAGGAGTCATTATGAGATGAAGTAAATCAGATGATATGGGTACCAAAGGGGCAAGATGACATCATGACTCCTACACTCTGCAAACTTGAACATGTTGGCTCTGTTCATGATGTAGGAACGAGGGCAACTATCTCTAGTTTTTTTGAAACAAGGTAGGAGGAAACAATCTACCTCCATCTCATTGGATGAAATCAAGGTTGAATTGATGACTGAATTGAGAAAGCAAGTAAGGGATGAAGTGGCTTATCAAGTATCTTCTCAATTACGAACTGAATTTCATATTCAATTTATGCAGCATATGGTTGAATTTAAGAGCTTGTTGGTGATGCAGCAGGGGACTACCAGTAGGTCCTCTAAATTTGCACTTGAGTTGGAGGTGGAGGCGGGTCATTCATAAAGTCACCCTATGCCAACAGCTGCCACTCTATAGGCTCATCATTTCCAATAGGAGATAAATAGGAAAAGTCACAAATTTTATTCATTTCCATGTACACACATACACATTCATATTTACACTTAGTTTAAGACATAAGAGTAGCTAATATTGGTTTTTGATGATTATACAGACATCTCGACTGTGCGGATTTGCAATTAACCGTATGGGGGAGATGGTCATAATGGTGAGGGGCACGATTCATGCATACACATCGTTCCAATAGTCCTCAATCACTTGAAGGTGCTTGTGGATTTCCCCATTCCTGAATATGGATAAAAAGAACTTGATGTGCCTTTAGGTGAGTTCCATATAGTGGGACAGGCATATGGAAGTTTTGTCCAATGGCCATGACATCTTGTCATCCTTGGAGATGTATCAACTAATATTTCTCTATCTCACTCCTTAATTCTTTAATACAAATAGTATTACTACTTAATTTCATTTATGTCATAACATCGTAATAATATATTATCAATTGATAGGAAAACATAATTCAACTTGCATAGAAGGCACAAGTTGATCAAGGTAGCGATTTTATAAAAGAATCAACTGTGAACCTTTGGTTGAAGAAAAACTTTTATCAAGTTTGAGCGATTGCATGCTTAACTTGCATGACTTTGTTTCCGATCTAGATGATGGATACATGTTCCAAATTACTTTTCCGCAAGATTTATTTTAGTATCCAGAAAAGATGGACAATAAAGTCTTTGTCAGATGAGAAGACATTTTTCAGCTCCTCTCCATAGAATGACTCGATGTCTCAGTCTTGAAAATTTTTATCTTGTAAGATTATATAGTATATATAGTTAAAATTGCTAATATTCAACTGCTATATTCTAAGATAGTTTTAACTTAAGTCACTTTTGTGTTTCATGCATTTAAGTACCTTTGTATAAAGTGCAGCAAATCATTTTGGTCTTTTCTATCCAAGTTTTTTACATAGGCTATGTATGAAGGAAAAGAAATCAAATATAATAACAACTCTGAATTCATTTACTATAGGAGAATAATTTTATTTTACTGCCATATATTCAAAAGTAAAATAGCATTTACATAACCATGTATGCTTTACATTTTTATTAATTTAAATATATTTGTATATATATAGTCAACACTGGATTTTCAAGGTATAAAAATCCATTTTAGTGATTAGATTGTAAATGTTATTTCTCTCAAAAATCTAGGTAATGATGACAAGACCAACATAAAAAATATCATTATTCAAAATAACTTTTCAAATACCCATCTCAACACCTTAGGAAAACAACTTGATTGTACAAAAAAAAACATCTAGGAAAACAACCCATAGTTTTATTAGATTCCCAAATCTCCCGTGTTGATTCAAAAGTAAAAAATCTCATTTTTTAACATTTTCATATGTCCAAAAATAGTGTCAAAAATCTCTAGGATAACAAAACTGAGTTCATTAAAGCCATTCAAGATCAATTAAACAAAATTGGTCCAAATACAAATAGTTCTAATCAACCTACAGATTCCAACCAAATTGCCCGAAAAACTCCAATTTCTAGAATAAATGCCATAAATTAGGATTCCGATGACAATGATGCCTTAGGATAATTTCAAGAACCCACACCTACAATCAATAGGCTAACATAAAGATAGTCCTCATAAGTCCAACAACCTTTACAAATAATTCTCACACTAGATATAGAGACAGTTAAACAAGTAACTCAATCCTGTTTCAGTGCCTCTTCTATCTATGATTGGAATATAGATAGAATTATTGAATATGGTATTTTCAGTCTTTTGAAACAAATGACTATGGATGCCAATGCTTATAAAACCCAAATAGGAGCTGTAGATAAAAACATTACTGAAGTCCTTATAGTTGGATTTTCTAGCCAACTTAAATGATGGTGGGATTGTTATCACTCCTCACACCAATAAGAAGATATCCTAAATGCCATTGAAGTAGATGAAAAAAGAACTCATATCCTAGATGAACAATTGAATCCTCAATAAGATGTGGTAGCAACCTTAATCCTCACTATTTTCTTACACTTTGTAGGTGATCTCTCTCATTTAAAAGATAAAAATATTGAACTTCTTTCAAAGTTTAGGTGCAAAAAACTTAGTGATTTCCAATGGTACAAAATTACATTTCTAACTAGAGTTATGCTTAAGGAAGATTCCAATCAACTATTTTGGAAAGAAAAATTTCTTGCAGGTTTACCAACCCTCTTAGATGAAAAAGTGAGGAATAAAATTAGGGAATCCTCAAGGCAATAGATCATATTCTATAATGATTTCACTTATGGTGAATTGATTAGTCTCACCCAACAAAAGGGTCTCAAAATCTGCCAAAACTTAAAACTCCAAAAACACATCAAATGGGAACTGAAACAGACCAAACAAGACTTAGGTTCTTTTTGTCAACAGTTTGATTTCAAAACCGATAAACCATCATCTTGCACAGGAAACTGCAAAAATAGATCCCATAATAGTACAAATACAAAAGGTTCTAAAATCTATTAAGGAAAGAAATCTTCCAAATCTCGAGATGAGTTTTACAAGAAATCTTATTACAAAAAATCTAAAAAACAAAATCCCAAAAAACCAGAGTCCAGTAGCTAGTATAAAGATATTACTTACTACAAATGTGGCAAAAAATGTCACACTTCTAGATTCTATAAGATAAATAGAAAATTACACGAACTCCAACTAGACAAAGAAACGATGTCTAAAATCTCCAATTTATTAATAGACTCTTCTGATTTCAAACCTGAAAGTTTCTCTTCAAATTCCAAGATTAGAAACCCTTACAGATAGATGAGTTAGTTACTAGTTCATCTAGTTCTCCAGATAGAGAACCTAAAAAATAAATAAATATTCTTACAACAAAAAACAAGAATTCCTTTTAGATGTTGTAAAACACATAAATGATCACTAAATTCAGAAAGAATACTTAGATAAACTCCTAAGTTCCCTTAGTCAAAATAATATAGAAAAAATTGAAGAAAAACCTTCTATCCTTCCTAGCACATCTAAAAATACCTACGATCTTACTCATATCCTTAATAAAAGTAAGAAAATTAGAAATAAGCACGTCTCTATCCAAGATATTCAAAAAGAGATTAAAGAACTAAAATTAGAATTGAAAGAGTTAAAAAAAAAAATCAAAAGAGTGATTTTCAAACTCTGCAATTGCTTCTTTCCAAATCTCTACAAAAGGATTATGTTTCAGATAATACTTCTTATAATGAAGATCATAATATTCAAACTATTTAATCTCTTAAAAAGATACCAAAAGATTTTTTTTTTGTTTTAAGAGAAATTACATCAAGAAAATATTTTGTTAAAATTACCCTTGTTGTTTCAAAAGATTTTAAAATTAATATCATTGCATTATTTGATACTGGAGTTAATTTAAATTGTATTAAAACTAGTTTATTACCAAAAACGTTCCGTGAAAATACTCATGCAAAACTTTTTGCCACATACAATTCTAAGTTAAAGATAAATTCCAAAACTGAAGCTTCCATATTAAATAAGGATGTTTTACTCATAACTTCTTTTATTTTAGTTAATGATATACATCATATTGTGATTCTTGGTACACCTTTTATTAGTTTAATCACTCCTTTTAAAGTAAGGAAAAATTTCATTTCATTTAAATACAATTCTAAAAAATTGTGTTTTCAATTCATTGAGAAACTTAAAACTAGAAGTTTGAATGTAGTCAAGGCATGTTCCATTCACGAACACACTATTAATGTTTTGACCAAAGGAAAAAATTTCAATTTGATAATCTTAAGAAACTGTTTCTTTTAAAAGATTAGAAAACCAGTTGAAACTTTTGAGATTAAAGAAAAAATTTCAAAATTACAAAGTCTTTGAAAAATAAATTTGTTCAGATTTTCCAAATGCCTTTTGGGAACAAAAACAACATATTGTTGATCCTCCTTATGAAAAAAATTTTGATGAAAGATAGATTCTGACAAATGTTTGGCCTATTCAAATGAATGTTGAATTAGAGGAACACTGTAGAAAAAAAATTCATGATTTAGAACAAAAAGGTTTAATTTCTAAGTCTAGTTCTCCTTGGAGTTATACTGCTTTATATGTCAACAAATATTCTGAGATAGAAAGAGGTACTCCTAAACTTGTTATTAATTATAAGCCTTTAAATTCAGCTTTAAAATGGATTAGATACCCGATTCCTAATAAAAAAGATGTATTACAAAAACTACATTCTGATTCATTTTTTTCAAATTTCGATATGAAGTCGAGTTTTTGGCAAATTCAATTTTCAAAAAATCATCACTATAAAACTACTTTTACAGACTCTTTTGGACAATATGAATGGAATGTGATGCCTTTATGTTTAAAAAATGCCCTTTTAGAATTTTAAAGAATTATGAATGACATTTTCAATGAATATTCCAAATTCTGTATTATTTATATTGATGATATTTTAATATTCTCAATTTCTTTGAATGAACATTTTAGACATCTCAAAACCTCTTTCTATGTTGTAAAGAAAAATGGTTTAGTAGTTTCTAAATAAAAAAGGTCTCTTTTTCAAACAAAAATTCGTATTTTGGGGGTCATTATATATCACAAAGATTAATAACCCCAATTAAAAGATTCCTTCAGTTTGCTAATAAATTCTCTGACAAAATTTTCGATAAAAGACAATTACAAAGATTTTTTAGAAGCCTTAATTATGTTTTAGATTTTTATCCAAATATCAATAGATTAGCTAAGCCACTTCATGATAGGCTTAAGAAAAAGTATGTTTCATGGTCAAATGAACATACTAATAGTGTTCTTACTATTAAGAAATAAGTTTTAGATATTCCATGCTTACATATTGCAGATCTCAGTCTTTAAAAAATTGTTGAAACTGATACTTCTGATCTAGGATATGGTGGAATTCTTAAATAAGAGCAAGGGGAAAGAATGTATTGTGCAATATACTTCTGCACATTGGAATAATAGCCATAAAAATTATTATTCAATTAAAAAAGAAATTTTGAGTATTGTTTTATGCATTCAAAAATTTCAAAGTGATTTATTTAATCAAAAATTTCTTTTTAGAATTGATTGTAAAAGTGCAAATGATGTTTTACAAAAAGATGTTCAAAATCTTGCATCCAAACATATTTTTGCACGACGACAATCTACGTTAAGTATTTTTTATTTTGATATTGAATACATAAAAAGATATACAGATTTAATTCTAGATTTTCTAACTAGAAAAATTTTACATTCTAGGAACAATGCATAAAAAGGCAAAAAAAAATACCCAAAAAGTTCCTAGAATACAAATCTTTCTTTGATGTCTTGATTGACGAAGAAGTACAGGATACTACTTCTTCTAAAACTCCAAATTCACATACAAAAATTCCAGCATTTGCTTTTGCCTAGAAAATCCCAGATGAATTTCTTAAACCATATCCCAAAAATTCTGAACTATTTCAATACCTCATAAAAATGCCAAAATCATTTAAAAAACAACTTTAAGAGTATAATCAACCTCAAATGATCTCTATTAAATAAGAGAACAAAGCAAGTTCCTCTCAATTGATTACTTCTCTAGTAAATTCTTTATGTCTACTTTCAAAATTTATGAAACAAGATTCTTCAAAAACACTTTTCTCAAAAACATGTTTCAAATTCCCAAATAATTTTATTTCAAAAATCCCAAAATCCTTCTGATTTAATTTGAAATGATATTTTTCTAAATATTATAAATACAGAAAAAGGTTTTCATGATTCAAATCCCTTTGATACCTTGGAAAAATTCTTTAGAAAAAGATGGTTTTATAAACCAACTAATTTAAAGAAAACTCCAATTTTTTATAAAAAAAATTTTAGAAATAATAGAATCTACTTCTTTCAAAAATTTCTTTTATAATGAACAGTAGATTGATCCCGCATATTCCTCTTATAAATTAGAAATTTGACATTTCTCAACCTTTCTATTTTTTAGAAACCTTCAAAAAATTACCCTTTTTAATACCACATATAATTATTAGGATTATCAACAATCTTGGTTTAATACTTTTACAATCCAAAATAACAAAAAAATCACATACTTGGTTATTCTATTTTGATACCACTTGTAATCCCTCCTCTTTTCCTTCATAGTGGCGTGGGATAAATTTGGAAAAAATTTAGAATTCCTAAAGACAAAACCTTATATTTTCAAATCCTTTAACCTATTCAAAACTCATTATACACTGAGCCCAGAAGAAAAAAGGCTTTTAGCCCTTTGCCTTTTTCATTACAGGTTCTATTTGTCGTGTGTATTTGCTTACATTCTAGATTATTCTGATCATTCAATTTCCATAATCAGAATGAGATTCAAAATCAAATGGTGAGACAAATTCAAAATTTCACAAAGCTTAAATTCCAATAAAGTTCTAATTTAGATTCATAAGTATAAGAAAATTACTTATCAAAATCAGCAAATTCATTTCCAATAGAAAGAGTAAACGCAATTTTTTACTTAGAAATCCCAAATGGCTGCTCAATTAGTTGTAACAAAAACTCCTAAAGAAATGTAAGCTATTCTTCAAAAATTTGCACCAACTTCTTCTTCATCCAAAACCTCATCAAATTCAAGTCCAGCTATTAATTTGGATGTGATAACGATCTTGATTTTTGCCACGCTGATTTCTTTGGCAATAGCGGATATTTAAAAAAAAAGAGTAAAAGAGTAAAATTGCTCAAAAGGAAATCCCATAAAAAAAATATAACAAGGGTGAGCATTAAAAATTCCTTCTGAAAATTATTTCTCAGCTTTAACTCCCAGTAGATAGGTTAAATCTACTACAATATACCAGTTGATATTCAAATACAAAGAAATTTATGTGTCAGATACTGTTCATTCAAGCTACGAGTTATTGTGTAGTACTGTTATAACATGTGTCTATTGTAGGAGCACTGTTCAGAATTCTAAAAATATCTCTGGGTACTATTCAAGCTGAATGTTGTCGCACGGGGGGATCTAGGATCTTTATATGTTTTTGTAAGATATGGAGTAGCCGACTCATTGCATTTAAATTTTTATGAAGCTTTAAAAAAATGAGTCGCTACCAATAGTAATTGTCAAATCGATTGGATTTCTATTAAATAAGGTATGCTTTACAGAGTAAAGATTCAGAGATCAAATGAATGAGGAAGGTATTAGCACCCCAATTCGTCTAATTTTGTTAAAATTTATTATTTTTATTCTTGTTGTTACTTGTATGTTTATTTCAGTGATATATTATCCAATTCTTGGATCAAGGTAAAACAAAAATGTGTGGCATGTATATACATATTTGAATTTTATCATTTTTATCATTTTAGTGAATTAATTTGATTATTATTTTTTATAAAAATTTATTTTTTAAATTACATATATCTAATTGCTGGATATATATAAAATAAATTAATATTATCAAAAAATTTATATTAAATACATGGATATAGTAAAAATATATTTTTTAGGAAATTAAACTTGACTCAAATCGAGTGCTTACGTATTCATTCAAGAGATCAAAGTCCCCGTAGGTCAAATTAAATTTATGAATTTTGAAAACATATAAATTTTATCATATTCAATTCCTGAATATGACAATAATAGTAATAATGATGATAATATAATGACTCTTGCATCTTCAATGCTCATAAGAAGAAAGAAATAAAAAAAAATGTTGCTCTAAATCCTTTTACAAGTGTTATACTCATATAAAATTTCTACTTTTTATTTATACATAAGAAGAATAAACAATATGATTCACACCTAGACTTTTATTCTTTGCAACTAAAAAAATAACAACATTTAATAAGATAAAGTTTACGTCTATTACCAAACAACAATTTCCAAATTTATATTATATTTTTTTTTTGTTTTTTTCTAAATTTATTGTAGTGGGGTATATGTGAAATATATATATATATATATATATATATATATATATATCATTTTACAAATACTATTTCTATCACCTTAATAATAGTAGTAATAGTAATAATAATTGCAAAAATAAAATAATATTTTGCATTTTCCATCTTTTTTTTTTTTATGAAAAGATAGAAAGATAGGACAAACTTTTTGCATCTTTATTTGATTTAGCATGTTTTAAGTCAAGTCTTTATTTTTTATCTATAAAATAAAATTGTCTTTTAATTTGTTTACTTCTTAATTTTTTAAGAAAAGCAAGATAATGGAGATTCATACTTGAATAGATAAAAAAAAAAAAAATCTACGGAACAAAGCCACAATGTGGCAAACAGAGGAATTTTTTTTTTTTCTTTTTTTACGTGATTTTTCATTTTTCTAGCAAAGTTTTTTTTTTGTTGTATTTAAAAGGAAAAAAATTATATTAAATTATTTATTATCTTTTATTATATATATATATATAAATATATATATATATATGAGAGTCCTTTTTTATCTATTATATTTTAAGATAATATCCCATAATAAAATATTAATATGGAGATCTTAACAAATGATAATAACAATAATACTAATAAATAGAAAATGAGTAAAAAATAAAATAAAATATTAATAACAATAAAATAAATAATATAAAAAAGTGCAAAATGTAAATTATCACATATGATAATAATAACAATAAATGTTAAAAAAATCAACATATAATAATAAATAACAAATAAAATTTGTAGATCTCAACGCATACTATTAATAATGACAATAATAATAAACAATAATTAATAAAGTAAAATAAAAAAATAATCAATATTTTTTATAAAGAAATTTATAGAGCATAATAATAATAATAATAATAATAATAATAATAAATAATATACCTTCTTTTTTAAGTAGAATATTTATATCATAAATTATAATTTCTGTAATTTATGATAATTGATTTCTAGAATTTTTTTCTTCCCTCTCTTCCTTCTTTCTTCCTTCTCTCTTTTTTTTTTATTCCTTCTTTCTTTTTCTTTTTTCTTCTTTGTAACTTCCTTCCTTTTTCTCTCTCTCTCTATTTCCCAACATTTTCACTCCATTCTCCCTTTTTTTCACAAATATAACAAGTCTCTTTTTATAAGAGGAAAGATGATTTTTGGTCCTTAAGTCAAAGTATTTATCCATTGCTTTAAAATCTAAAAATAAAAAAAAAAGAAAATATATATTTGTAAGATATGAAGACATGAGAGATATGGAGGATTTCTTTTTCTGCAAGTTGACCTCTTATTTATTTGTTTAAATTATTATTATTATACTTATATTTTTATTTATATTATTTTTTTAGTATCTACATGCAAAACTACTCCTTCATATGTTGGGCTTATAACTAAAATTGATCAAATAAGAAGTTCAAATGGCTCTATCAAAGCCCAATGAAGAATGATGACCCAAATCAACTAATATGTGAAGTAAATTTATGTGAAAGTTTTAATTACTTACTCTTACATTTTTTAGTATGTACAACTGTTTTGCCCTTAAATTGTCTATTTAAGAACTCCTTTCATTTAGAAGACATCCATGACATTTGGTAGGAGTTGAAAGTGCTCTTTCCTTCTCTCTAGTTAAATTTCTTAATACACTTCTAGCCTATAAACACCTTACCCAATTTATGTATCTCATATTTTACTAAAAATACCTAAGTAAGGTTGGTTATATGTTATTGTAAATTTTCAAATTCTATTTATAAATTTCAACTTTTAATTCTATATTTCTATGAATCTTGTATCTAAATTATGTATTTATTTACTTTTAAGAGGTGTCTTGCAAAAGTATGGTCAAATCTGATCTGATGACAAAATAGACACTTTTAAATTTCTATATTTAATTTTCTACACTTTAATTTTCTCTTGTTCTATTATATTTATATCTACTTCTTTAATTTTCTGCATTTATTTATTTTGTTTTGTTTTATATTTACATATGATTCTTTATCTTCTCTTGTTTTATCTTATCTATTTATTTTCTCCTATGATCTTTGGGTGTCTTGGTATATATATATATATATACACTCTTAAGCTTAAATTGAATACACTATAATTGATCCCTTTATTTTTGGAAATACATTATGAATTCTTTCAATATTAGAACAATCAACTAAAAGACCCTCATTCATAGTAAACTTGTTGCAGAGAACATGTACATGTAGAAGATTTCAACTTGATGAGCTACCATGTCCATATGCATTATCAATATTAAACCATATAAACCAAGATTCATATCCTTATTGCTCAAACTTCTACATAAAAGACAATCTTCTAGTATGATGCAACTATCTATCCACTTAGGAGCTTATTAACTTGGGAAATACCAACAGAAGTTGAAGAAATAAAAGTAACACCACCATAAGGACATGTAAAAGTTGGAAGACCAAAGAAAAAAAGGATACAAGCACCATAGGAGACAAAAACCCCAAAAAAATGTAGCAAATGTGGACAATATTGACACAACAGAAAAACATCCAAATATGTACCAAAATAAACAATATTTTGTTTGAATGAACAATAATTTTTAGCAATTATGAACATTATGTATAATGATAACATTTTTAAAATCTTGGATAAACATCTGGTATATCTCTTTTAAGTGTGTCAATGTATTTGCCAAACATGTATAGGCTTAAAACCTCAAGTAAACCTTTGGCAAAGGTAAACCTTCAGAAAACCTTGGGCAAACCTTTGGTAAATAATTGGTAAACCTTAGATACCTTGAGTAAACGTTTGGAAAACTTCTGGTATACTTTTAGTAAACCTTAAGTAAACAATTGGTAAACATCTAGTAAAACTAAAGGAAAACCTTAGATTCAAATTTGGCATATCTTTGGTAAATTTTTTGTAAACTTTGAGTAAACTTTAGGTCTCGGTAAACCACAACAACATTTACATAAGTACCTTTTCACAAAACATTAAAATCAAATATAATAACAAAAAAAAACTATCAAAATCCAAAAAATTATTGATGCAATGGTATAAATGAATAATATTTATATTATATATCAGAATAAAAGAGTACGTAGTACATAAGAAACAAAAAAGTCAAAAGTTTAAAAAGTTATAATTCATATATAAACTAACCCCTCCTCATTTTCTTAAACTTTCTAAGTGCATGATCCTCACCCTCACTTTCAACTGTGCTATCTAATTTTTCTCGACCACAATTCCATAAAGACACATCAAGCCTATCTCTATACAAATCAATGACAACTTTATATATATATATAATTTAATACTCACATAGATTCCTGCTATGGCAAATCCTGAACTTCCACCAGATCAAAAGAATCTTTTGGATTCTTACTGTCATACAACTTAGACTTCATATATGCTTGTCTCATCCCATCATATGTGCCAACAAGAGAAAGAAAAAGTGAAAACATTCAAAGCATATGCACCAGCAACCCATTATTAAGCACTTGACAATGAATTCTATACATATATGCATCTTTCCTCAAAACTCAGCCTTCCTAGAACCTAATGATCTTTATCTGTTACATGAACAAGAAGCATAACTTAGTCCACCTCCACCCATGGTGTATTATACTGAAGTCGTAGCCCCAACATAGTATTCATCATTACATCATCAGCAATAGAGATTAGACATTTATCTTTCTTATTAGCTTGCTTAAAACTTTTATGTTGACCTTAGGGTGATTAATCTCTAGTTTGATCACGACAATCAAATTAAATTTTACTAATTTCTTTATTTAGTGTTTGTTTTGATAATGTTTTAAGTTTCAAGTCTATTGGAAATCATTTGCTATGTGAACAACTAACTCAAAAAGTCTAAATCTCGCACGGGATGGAGGTCCCACCCGGGAACCATAGCTTCATGCTTGGGACAAATAGCTCTTTAGTTCCAGTAGAGAATCCCATTTAGGAAGTCAAATTGCCACAACCAGGATAAGTGCAATCCCGCCCAAGACACAAAGAGTCCCAACCGAGACATTTGAAAAGATATAACTGTTGAAAGGCAGTTCAACTAGGAGATACAATGTCATTATTAGAAGTCAAAATGGTAAAGTTGACTAGACCTCTGTCCCGCCTGGGACATATGTCCCAACTAGGAGACACTCGATTCTTAGAAGTCAAAGCTAAAGGTCAACCTTCTCAGATGAACATCCTGCACGGGACATGTATCTCCAGACCGAGAAATTTGACTAGGGACTAACTGTTAGAGCTATCATCCAATCTCTTAACGACACATGGACTGTCTTGACCAGGACACCTTTGATCTCGACTGGGACACTACCGTTATAGACAATATTAAATACAATTGTGAGAAGACATTAGGGAGAGCTATGACACCCATTTGTAACAGCTACATGGCATGTAATCAGTATAAATATCCTACCTGTTGTGACATATTAGAAAATATTTGAATAATATTCTTATTTAGTTTGATTTATGTAATTAGGGATATGTAGAGATCTATTTCCTAGTTTGTTTTGTTTTCTATTCTTTATATATTTGTTTCCTATTTTATATTCATAGAGTTGTATATATAGGGCTTTCTACTATCAACGAAATGATCGATTTCTTTTCAATCTTGTTTTTTTACATGGTATTAGAGCCATGAGTTCCAGTGAAACCCTACCTGGAAATCGATTTGAGAGCTATGCCTAAGTAGGCATCTCTTTGTCATAGTTGGGTTATCATGAGTGATCCATTTTATTTTTCTGCCCTTGAACGTAGATTATGTAATTTCTTAGGTTACCCTTGTCGGGTGACGAGACTCTCCTCGGATTGTACGACATCTTCTCCTACCTGGTTGGGTCTACATTGGTGTAGTGTGAGACCTTTTGTGTTACAGGTTTTGTCGGTTCGTATGATATTTTCTACCTGGTTGGGTCTACACTAATGTGGTGTGAGGCCTTTTGTGATACAGGTTTTAGAGCTCTTTGTTTTTTACATCTGTAACAAGTTGAACATGATTGATATCTATGCTTCAACTTGAGGGGGAGTGTTGTGAGATATTAGAAAATATTTGAATAATATTCTTATTTAGTTTGATTTATGTAATTAGGGATATGTAGAGATCTATTTCCTAGTTTGTCTTGTTTCCTATTCTTTATATATTTGTTTCCTATTTTATATTCATATAGTTGTATATATAGGACTTTCTACTATTAATGAAATGATCAATTTCTTTTCATTCTTATTCCTTTACACTACCAAAAGGCCATTTATAATATTCAACTATTTTCTAAGTGCCAAAACTCTTATAATTTATTTTCTCAATCTTTCATTTATTAATTGTTTGTAAAGATTCAAATGTTAGTCTTAAAACACTTAGGTTGTGTGTGAGCCAAATTAAAAAGAATTAGTTATTGTGTGAATCATTAAAATACAGGCGAATTTTAGGTTAAGTGTTAGCCTTGGGAAAACACCTAGTTAGGAGTAAGCTAGATAAAACTACAGTTGTAATCTAAGGTATTAGATTAATGAATACCCAATTGCGAATGGAGAGAGGAGTTGGGTTAGTTAACACCCAAACCTCTATAAATTTCATGTCTCGTTCTACCTTTATCTTTTCTTTACTTTGATGTGTGCAATAATATTTAGTTTTCCACCAATTCATCCCCCCCTTTCTTGGTGATTGTTTGGGCAACAATTAGTATCAGAGCAAGGTCTAGCATTCAAGCTTAACCGGAGCTAGCAAAGATCAACAAATGGCCAATGAAGGATTCTAAAGCCTCAAACCATTCTTTGACAATTCCAACTATACACATTATGGAAGTTTAGAATGGAGAGCTACTTGGATAGTGAAGGGATAAATGTATGGGAAAGTGTTCCCAAAGAACGGACGGCTCCAAAAGAGAGATGTTAAAGGAGAAGAAGTTCTTATTCCAAGAGTTGATTGGCTAGAGACACACAAGAGGGCTAATAGCAAGAACAAGAAGACCATAACCATTATTGTAAACCCCCTTTTCCCTTAAAGAATGTGGGAGAGTTCAACATTGTCAAACTGCTTATAGTTTGTGGAAGACTTTGGAGAACTACCATGAAGGCATAAAGCAAGTTCATTCAAGGAAGATTCAACTTCTAATAAATGAATATGAGCTATTCAAGATGAAGCCTAATGAGTCCATCATCGACATGACAAACTACCTTTTCACCATCATCAATGGCATGAAGAAATATGGAAGACACACAATCCTTAAAGATGTTAGTAATAAAATCTTAAGAAGTCTTCCTATGAAGTACTATGGCTCAAGAGTGACGGATATTGAAGAAGCTAATGAGGATATAAGCATCATTCCTATAGATGTGCTCATTAGTAAGCTTCTTACTCATGAGATGGCTCTTACTAAGGATAAGAAGCTTGAGGTTGAAAGGGAGAAGAAGAAGTCCTTTACACTTAAGGTAAGCACTACCTCCTTTAAGGTTCAAGACTTGCACCTCATTAGTGATGATAAGGTAAGTGAAGAAGAGGATGAGGAGATAGCCATGCTTTCAAGGAAGATGAAAAAGATGATAGTCAACATGTGACTAATAAGAACTACAAGCAAAGAGCTTTAAAGATTTAATGGCTCCTCATCCAACATCAACAAAAATAAGGAAAACGAGAAGTGCTATGAATGTGGGAAGAAAGGCCACATTAAATCCAAGTGCCCCATGCTCAAGAAGTACAAGGGAAAGTCTCATAAAGATGGAGGAGACAAAGGCCACAAAGCTACATGGGATGATCCTACATCAAGTGATAATGAAGGAAGCCAAAGAGATGTAGCAAACTTGTGCTTCATGGCTTTGGAGGACAACCCCAATGGGGTAACTTCTACTTCATCTGTTTATTCTTTAAATGCTTATGCTTGTGATGATGATGATGATGATGATGATGATCTCATTGAGGTTTTGAGCTTAGAAATAGAGAGAAACAAAAAGAAAATGGATTTTCATTAAAGAAATAGCTTCAAGCTTAAAAATGATATATCCAACCTTTAAAAGGTTGTGGAAGAGCTAAAAACTTCTAATGCTTCCCATGAGAAGTCATTAGATGAGTTTTCATCTAGACCTTCAACCAATTATTTACTTAAAGAAAATATTGTTATGAAAAGTGAGGTTGAGGAGCTAAGACTCTCTATTTCTAAATTTCATAAGGAGAAGGAGAATTTGGATACCCTTATTGTATCCTAAAGGCCTCTCTTGGTGAGACATGACTTAGGCTTTAATAGTGCATCATCATCATCTACACCTAACACCATATTTGTTAAGGTATTAGCACCACAAACCTTTTCTCTTGAGATAATTGCCTCCTAGGCAAAGTACAAGAGGCTTACATGGCTCAAAAGGGAAACCTTAAAAGGCCAATCATGCCTTTTTGTATAAGAGGATTGCAACTAGGAAAGCACCACTATACATGAGTGTGTTTGTTATTGCACCTATTCTTCTTATACCTCAAACAATAAGGTTGTAAGGCCAAAACCCCAAGTGCGATGGTAAGAGTCTTTCAAGACCAAGTAATGCCATTATTGTATGGAGTTTGGGCACATTAATATTCCTTGTTTGATAAGAAAATCTCATTAGGATTCCTTAAGGACTAACCTCCAAGGACCTAAGCTTGTTTGGGTACCTAAAAACAAAAATTATTATTTTGTGGGTATGCCTTAAATCCATAAGTAAGGAAAATGTATGGCTATTAGATAATGGATGCTCAAGCCATACAACAAAAAACAAGAGCCTCTTCACAAGCATCAAAAGCATTAATAGAGGTAAAGTTACCTTTGGAAACAATGTTAAGGGTAAGGTAATTGACATTAGTTCCATATGACTCAATGACATTTCAATTATAGAAGATGTGATACTTGTTGATGGTTTGAAATACAATCTTTTAAGTGTAAGTCAATTATGTGATAAGGGAAACCAAGTTATCTTTAGCTCCAATAAATGTCTTGTGACCTCTTTGAAAGGTAAAAAGATATTTAAAGGAGAAAGAGATGATAATACTTACATTATTGACTTACACAAGTTGACTAATATTCCTTTAGTTGTTTTGTGTCTATTAATGAAGAATCTTGGTTATGACATAGAAGGCTTGGACATATAAGCTTGGATTTAATTTAAAGCCTTAGCAAGGATGAGCTAGTTGATAGGCTCCTGAAGGTAAAATATTTGTAAGACAAGACTTATGAGCCATGTCAAAGAAGGAAACAACACAAATCATCATTCAAGCTCAAAAACATTGTAACTACTTCTAGACCTTTACAACTCTTGCATCTTGATTTGTTTTGTCATTGTAGAGCTGCTAGCTTGGGTGGTAAACATTATGCATTTGTCATTATTGATGACTAATCTAAGTTTACTAGGATAATTTTCTTAGCTCATAAAAGTAAAGCTTTTGAAAACTTCAAGCACTTTGCCAAGATGGTCTTAAATGAAAATTTACTTACTGAATAAGCAATATCTGGTCTTGTACAACGCATTAAGTACATTAGACTGCCAATCACATGTGCATATTCTACTTAAAACACATTTTCTCCTCTATTCTTTGATAGATGAAGACTCAAGTCCAATAGGGTTCTAACAATATTAGTATCATCCTTGTTGAATTTACCAAGTATTTTGTCAACATAATGAGTTTGACTCAAGGTCAGCCTATCTGATCTTCTAGTAATTTTAATTCCTAGAATCATATCTACTAATCTCATATCTTTCATATCAAACTTTGAGTTTAACATATCTTTGGTAGACTTGACCATCTTGTTATTACTACCAATAATGAGCATGTCATCAACATATAAACATAATATGACGTAACCATTACTCATGCTCTTAACATAAACACATTTATCACACTCATTGATTTTGAAGTCATTAAATAGCATTGCACTATCAAATTTCTCATGCAATTGCTTAAGCGCTTGCTTCAAACCATACAGTGATTTAACCAATCTACATACTTTCTTTTCTTATCCTGAGACAATGAACCTTTCAAATTGTACCATATAGATCTCTTCATCTAAATCTCATTTGGAAAAGCAGTTTTAACATCCATTTGATGTATTTCTAGATTATGCAATGCAACAATCGCTATAATCATTCTTATTGAATTGATTCTAGTTACAGGGGAATAAGTATCAAAATAATCTAGGTCTTCCTTTTGCTTGTAACCTTTAATCACAAGCATAACTTTATACTTATCAATTGAACCATCCTCTTTTATATTCCTTTTGAAGATCCACTTGGATCCTAATGGTTTACATCCTGGAGGTAAATCCACTAATTCCCAAGTATGATTCTACATGATGGAATCAACCTCACTCTTAATAGCCTCTTTCCATAAAAGACCTTCTGAAGAGTTTACAGTCTCATTATAAGTTTGAGGTTCTGCCTCTAGGATATAGGTCAGAAAATCTGGTCCAAAAGACTTTTCTATCCTTGTTCTTTTACTACACCTAAGCTCTATCTCAATAGACTCATCCTCCAAACCAAGTTTTTTTTATCATGAACTTGATTTTAACTATTTCTAATAATAATCTCAAGAGGTCGCTTGGATGAATTTATCTCTTCTAAAGTCTTACTAAGAAATAAATGTTCAAAGAACGACGCATTCCTTGATTCTATAATCGTGTTCTTATGAATATCCGGTATTCTCTATTTATGCACAAGAAACCAATCAGCACTACTATTATGTGCATAACCAATAAAAATGCAATCAACTGATTTTGGCTCTATTTTCACTTTCTTTGGTATAAGAACGACCACTTTGGTAAGACACCCCCACACTCGTAAGTATTTATGGGATGATTTTCTCCCTTTTCATAATTCATAAGAAGTTTTGTCTTAGTTACTACGGAGCACCTTATTTAAAAGGTAATTATTCGATAATATGGCTTCCCCCTACATGTTAAGTGGCAACCCAAAACTTATCAGCATTGCATTCATCATTTCTTTCAAAGTACGATTCTTCCTTTCAGCTACACCATTAAATTGTGGTGAATATGATGTCGTGGTCTTGTATATAATTCTATATTGTACACAGAATTCACCAAATAGTGTCACATATTCACCACTACGGTCACTTCTTAATACCTTTATTTTTCTAATAAATTGATTTTCAACCTCAATTTTATCGAGCTTAAATTTCTCTACAGTCTTATCTTAGGTCTTAAGCAAATACACATAATAATATTTTGTGCAATTATCCACAAATGTGATAAAATATTTGTTTCCACCTCTTGTTTGAACAAATTTTAAATCACATACATCGCTATGGATTAAATCAAGTGGATCACTTTCTCTTCCAATATTTTGAAAGGATGACCTAGTTAGTTTTGCCTTAACACAAACATCACATTTATGTTTTATATCAATATGGAAATTAGGTATGTGGTCCAAGTTAATTAATCTTCTCCAGACATTATAATTAACATGTCCTAGTTTACTATGTCATAAATTGGAAGACTCAAGCAAATAAGTAGAAGATGTACTT
>CATIWF010080817.1:0-20000 GCA_949630135.1 Balakata baccata | reverse complement strand
GTAGTTTCACAGTCTGAATTAGTTCATATTTACACATGTATGGCTTAATCTTTGAGACAAGCATATGACTACTGGTAGGATCAACCAGGTAGCATTCATTCATGACATCAGCACCCATATGTTGCCCAGCTAACCACAAATACAGCTAACTGAGGACCCGAGACGAATGCGCAGGTCGTTCATATTAGAGGGACATCGGGCCTGTAGAGGAACATGACTACCTGTCGCCTAAATATTAGCATTCCGCATCCGATAGCACAAGCTACATCCCTTGGACCATAACATTTGATTCAACATGCTTGGAACACGGGTGCAGCTACGGCATTCTCATTGTGGGCTCGAAGAGACACAGAGTGAAAGCATTCCAACTACAGTTTTGAATTTCGCTAAAATAGATATGCAACACAGGAAACTATACTTGCCCAAATCTACATACATGTGCTCGGGCTCCGACTGATGGAGATCACAGGGTAACAGTTCAATGCTCAAGCATAGAGCCTGCCAACCTAAACGACCTAAATACCACTCATGCACCGCTACATATGCTGAGAGATGACCCATCCAACGGACCATAGCTCGACAAGTAACTAGGCCAGAAAGAGCATGTAGAAATATTGAATTGGGCCACCTCTCGCGCCGCTGGGTGCGATAACATTTCAAATAGGCATTGGGCAGAAGCCCAAATTGTAATGGTTCCGAAAAGGACATTCAGACCTCAATAATAGCCTAGCATGCCATGATCTTGATGACTCACCGTCAAATGCCAAGAAATGCATCAGCATAGCTCATGCACAGATTCAAACAAAGGTGCCAAAGCACCAATGCTCTCTTCCAGCACTAGCACCGCCTCTCCAAAGCATAAGCACCATCGAGCTCACCATCGCAACCCAAGTAACACAAAGCCTTACATCGTCGGTCAATTTGAAGGCATCAGAGCATTGGAACTGAGAGGGCCTTCCCCCATGCACAATCACACCACAAGGCCACCTTCGCACAAGCAATCACTCAACACAAAAGTGCCATGCTATCACCCCTGCTCTAACAACCCTTTGGCATGTCCATGCTTGAGGTTGGGACTCACAGCTTCAACAAGGCCACTGACCTGCCCTTCCATAGCCTTAGCTGAGACAGCCTTCCCCCTACCAACAGGCACATTACAAGGCTACCTTAGCTTGAGCAATTGCTAGGCACGCGAGTGCCATGCTCTCACCCCAGCTGCAGTAACCCCTTCGCATGCCCAAGCATGGGGCAAAGCCCTAACAACATTTGTTTGGATGCCCACATTGCGCCTCCATAGCCTCAGTTGAAAAGGCCTTTTCCCTCGCACACAAGCACACCACAAGACCACCACTACTGAAGCAATCGCTAGACATGCAAGTTTTATGCTCTCACCCCTACTGCGGAAACCCCTTGGAATGCCCAGGCATGTGGCTGGGTCTTGACAACATTGGCTGTGACAACCGTGTGAGCCTTCCAAACAGATGGCTCTACTTATGAGGCGAGGCGAGGCAAGGCAATGCTTAGTCACAAGCTCAATAGCTAGCGGACACCCTTAAACAAGCTAAAATCAAGGCAATTTGTTGCCAAGCATTTGCTGCCACCGAGCGTGCAACCATGGCATGGTGGCCCACTATAGCCCTCATAATTCTGGCGACTGACGGGAGGCAAGCCTTTTCAACCAACAACCGATGCCTATAAATGGCCTAGACCTGCCCCAGAACCTAGGCCTTGAGGCCCCCCGAGGGGGGTCAAGCATCACCCCCTAAAGAGCATAAAGGGCATGTTGGAGACTGGCAGGAGGAAATATGACAATGTTCCACCCATCACACCCCCAACAAAAAATTCAATTCAACGAGTTTTGAGCTAAAATTTTGTACAGATGCTATGATAAATCCAATATAATCATACAAAAAATTTTAAAATTTTTCTCAAATTAGAATTATTTTTTTATTTTTTTTAAAGAAAAATATACGTAAATTAATAAAAAAATTGAGAAATAATTAAAAAATGCCCAAATTTTGTGCAGAGACTCCAATAATTATGTACAAATTGATGCAATGATCATTGGGAGTAATTGGTGAAGTTGGTAAGGAGGATTGGAATATGCATAAGTTTGCCCGCACACGGTGGATGCACCTGAGATACTGAAGATACCATTCTCGCGGGTGAAAATAAATAAAAGTCTAAGAACATGAATATGGACTTTGAGATATTATTTGTATGAAGTCCATACAAGTGAATGGAAAAATGTGCAACGCGCAATAAATGACAAGCACAGGACGTCACCTAGAGTGTGAGGGCTACCTGGAGCCTACCAACTGCAGCCATGTCGTACAGGGCTGGCTGTCGCTGCCTGGGCATCATCGGGGATGAATGGGCATGCTGGCTTGCCGGCTACTGCCTCACGTGCGGGACTGGCTGCCGCTACCTGGGCATCAGCGGGGCTGCCTGGGCACGCTGGCCTACCAACAGCTGCCTCTCGAGGGGACGGGCTGCCGCTGCCAGGCCATCAGCGGGACTGAATGGGTACGCTGGCCTACCAACAGCTGCCTCTTGTGCGGGACAGGCTGCCGCTGCCTGGGCATCAACGGAGCTGAATGGGTATATTGGCCTACCGGTTGCTGCCTCTTGTGCGGGACTGGCTGCCCCTGTATGGGCAGCTGTGGGGCTGCTTAGGCCAGCAGGCCTACTAGCGGTAGCCACTGCCTGGGCATCAATGGGGCAGCATTGCCTGCTCATCAGCGGGGATGAATGGGCATGCTGGCCTACCAGCGGCACTAATGGAATTTAGGCCTAGCTGCTGCTGCAAGGCTGCATAGGTATGCTGCCCTACCGGCCAGCTGTTGCCACACATGCAGGACTGGCTGCCCCTGTATAGGCAGCTGCAGGGCTGCTTAGGCCATCTGGCCTACCAACGGCAGCCACTGCCTGGGCATCAATGAGGCTACACTAATAAGCTGGCTTGCAAGGAGCAGCTTAGTGTCACTGGCCCAGACACTCGGGACCGTGTGGCGCTCACTTGGATCGTGTTCAAGCAAGTCAGCCAAAAGTTATTCTGCTAATTCTGCATACAAGATGGGACATGGGTTAGATTTGGGCTGACGACCAAATAATCAATGCTATTTGCATGCACGATATGATAACATAAGCAAGATAACACATAAACATGGCATCGCATCAAAGAGTCACAACCACACAAAGAAAGGCACATAAATGAATAGCCATCGGGCTACTTGTTCATTATATTCGATTGAGCATTACAAAGATGGCTAAGCCATTATAGCATGTTCGTGTGGGTAGGGGGCACCCACAAGGTGAACGGACCCGTCAAGCATCTGATCCAAGCAACTAGTCCAATTGGTGACTAGCCACTCCCCCCTAAAGAGCATTAAGGGCATGTTAGGACTTGGTAGGAGGAAAAATCAATATGTTTCACCCATCACTCCCTTGAAATTACAAAAATAAAATTAATTTTGAAAAGATTAGTTTGCTCTTTCATTACAAGATTCTCCCCCCATTACAAGATGTCCCCCCTTACACTCTCCTCCACTCAAATAGTCGACATCCTCGTCGACTGCGTCTTTAAGAAGGCATCAATCTGTAGAATGAAGGAGGATAAGTCTTCAGCTTTTTCCCAAGTGGTCTCCTCGTCGCTTTGGCCTTTCCACTTGATTAAATATTCTTTGAATTGTCGCCGACTAGATGACCGCATCCGTTCTGCCAGAATCTCTTCCACTTCTTTGCTTGTTGGTGGTTGTTTACTAATGGTTGGTCTGATGGCTTTATTGCAGTTAGCATCTTCCTTGTCTGGGTGGTATGGCTTCAAGTTGCTAACATGGAATACAGGATGAACTTGCATCCATTCTGATGGCTCAATCTTATAAGAAACTTGTCCCACTTTAGCAACAATAGGCACTGGACCTTCATATCTCCTCACCAATCTTCTATCTCGATTCTAAAGAAACCGCAATTGTTCTGGTAATAGCTTCACCATCACCATATCTCCCACTTGAAATTGTTGAGATCGTCGATTTTCATCGGCCCATTTCTTCATTCTCTGGAAGGCTTTCTCTAGATGTGCTCGGGTAATCTCTTCATTCTGCTTCCACTCTTTTGTGAAAAAGAAGGCCTTTGGATTCTTGCCTTTGTATGGTACATCCAAAGAGTATGGCACTAAAGGTTGCTGACCTGTAACAATCTCAAAAGGACTTTTGTTAGTAGTGGAGCTCTTCTGACAATTGAAACAAAATTGGGCCACATCAAGTAAACATGGCCAATTTTTCTAGCTAGAATTGACGAAGTGTCGCAGATACTCTTCCAAGAGACTATTAAATCTTTCTGTCTGGTCGTCAGTTTGGGGATGATAACTGGTTGACATATCTAGTTGGGATCCCAAGAGACAGAATAATTCTGACTAGAATGACCCCACAAATCGACCATCTCTATCACTGACAATGCTTTTAGGAACACCCTACTACTTTACCACATGTTTGAAGAATGCTTGAGCCGTCGTTTCTGCTGAGCAGTATTTTGGCATAGCAATGAAAGTCCCATACTTGGAGAAGCGGTCAATGACCAACAAGATCGTGTCACACTCCCCCACTCTGGGCAAACTTGTGATGAAATCCAAGGAGACACTTTCCCATGGGCATTGGGGTATTTGTAAAGGTTGTAATAATCCCGCCAGTTTCTGTCTCTCTACTTTATCCTGTTGGCAGACTAGGCAAGTTTTCGTATATTCTCGTACGTCTTCTTCCATCTGTGGCCAATAATAATTCTGTTGTAAGAGTGCAAAAGTACGGTGCCACCCCAGATGACCTGCCCATAGCGTATCATGGCACTCTTGCAGTAGTAGTTTTCGCAATTGTCCCACTTTTGGCACATATAACCGTTGCTTTCGGGTCCACAATAAATCGTCTTCCCACCAGAATTGCCTAATCTTTCCTTGTTTGGCCAACTTTACCAATGCCATAGCTTGTGGGTCTTTGCCAAGATTGAGTTTGATCTAGTCTCTCAACGAAGTGGTAACCTGGCTTCTTGAGAGATGGCCCAACTGGCTTGCCACCGCTAATTCAACTTTTCTGCTCAGTGCATCTGCGACTCGGTTGGACCTTCCTGTCTTGTATTCGAACACCAAGTCAAACTTGGCCAGAAACTCTTGTCACCTAGCTTGCTTGGAAGTTAATTTGGGCTGTGTTAGAAAATGACTAACTGCAGTGTTGTCAGTCTTGACTACAAACTTTGAGTCCAATAAATAATGTCTCCACACCCGAAGACAATGAATTACAGCTAATAACTCCTTTTCCTATGCTGTGTACTGCCGTTCCATGTCATTTAGCTTTATGCTCTCAAAGGATACAGGGTGATTCTCTTGCATCAAAACTCCCCCTAATACAAAGTCGGAGGCGTCTGTTTGTACCTCGAAAGGTTTTGCCATATCATGAGGGCTAGCACTGGTTCTTGTTGCAATCTCTGCTTTAGATTCTCAAATGCAACTTGACATTCTTGAGTCCATTGCCATCGATTTCCTTTCTTCAACAACTCTGTGAGGGGCAAGATTTGTTGAGAATAATCTTGCACAAACCATTTGTAGTAGTTAGCAAGTCCCAACAATCTGAGCTCTGTTAAACAAGATGGAGTCTTCCAATTCTGAATTGCCTCTATCTTGGCCTTGTCCATACGGATTCGGCCTTGTTCCACCACATGGCCTAAGAATTTGATGCTGCATTGTCCAAAGGCACATTTCTCCTGCTTAAGAAAAAGTTGATTCTCCCTGAGCTTGTTGAAAACCAGGCGTAAGTGCTCTCGATGTTCTTCTAAAGTGGCACTGTAAACCACGATATCATCCAGGTACACCACCACGAACTTGTTTAAATATTCATGGAAAACCTGATTCATGAGAGTACAAAAAGTAGCGGGAGCAATTGTTAGTCCAAAGAGCATAACAAGAAATTCAAAGGCACCGTACCGGGTAACACAGGTGATCTTTGGCTCATCTCCTTCCTTGATGCGGACTTGATAATAGCCTGACCGTAAATCAAGCTTCGTAAAATATTTGGCTTGGCTCAACTGATGAAACAAGTCGATAATGAGAGGAATCGGGTACTTGTTCCTTACTGTCACCTTGTTGAGAGCCCTATAGTCAACACACAATCTCAGACTCCCATCTTGTTTCTTTTGGAACAACACTGGAGCCCCAAAAGGAGCCCTTGAGGGACGAATGAATCCTACCTCTAGAAGCTCATCCAACTATTTTCGCAACTCAGCTAATTCAGGAGGAGCCATTCTATACGAGGCTCTGGCGGGTGGTTTCCCTCCTGGAAACAGCTCAATTTCATGATCTACCTTTCTTCTTGGGGGTAAGGAGTTAGGCAGTTTCTCTGGCATGATGTCGGCATATTCCCTCAATACTGGCTCAATTTGTTTAGGAACTCTTGCATCCCCTTCTGGTCCCCTAAAAATGGGAATAACCACATAGGAGGTTTCTTTCCGCTTGATCCCTTTCTTGAATTGGAGGGCAGAAATTATCTCCTTTTCACTCACAGGACTCATTGTTGCTGGGACTACGCAAGGTGTCTCACTATTAAGGAAAATGAGACAACTAGTGACAGGCATGGGAACAGCAAGACTTTCTTTGAAGAAATCAATCCCTAACACCACGTCAAAATCATCCATGGGAGCCACCGTGAAATTGATATTCCCTGTCCATGGGCCAACTCTTACTGGAATCATGGTTGCACTGCCATAATCTCTTTGGCTGCCGAGTTAACAGCTTTGATCTTGCCCCCATCTCATGCAAACTGAAGCTTCAACCTTGTGGCCTCTTTCTCTGTTACAAAATTATCTATTGCTCTAGAATCAACGAGGGCCCTACAAGACTTCCCGTTTATCACCATATCAACGTACATTAGCCCCTTTCCTGTTTTGTCTTTCTGTGAGATTGCCTGGGTGCCCATGGCTTTAAGGAACTTTAGGGCCCTTATAATTGACACCTTTCTGGTGTCTTCCTTCTGGACATTCTCTTCTTCTTGCAATGAGCGTAGAGCACTCAAAGCTCCTGAGATTCCGTAACTCTATAGGATCCCTTGCAAAGAAAGTAAGAGATGGGCTTTGTAGCACTACTTTGTGATCCGACCCCCTGATTCTTGGTGCTTTGGAAACTAGGAGCAATATTCCAAAAGCCAAGGCCCTTTTTCTCAAGCCTTGGTCTGCCATTAAATTTCTTATAGGAAATTGGACCCCAACTTCGCCTCTCATTTTCTCTAAGAAATTGATTGGTTCGTTCTCCTCCCCTAGTAGAGAACCTATTCCATTTGTTCGAACGATTATATGGACTTGGGGAAACTGTGAATTTCCTCTTTGAGTTGTTTCCCGAGTAGTCATCCAGACTATCCGCAACAGTGATGGCCGTATGGTGGTCTTTGATTCTCCACCGGTATAACTCATTCTTAGACCAAGGCTTCAACCCTTTCATAAAATTGAAAAATTTGTTGGCCTTTGACATATCTTGTATGTCCAAAATGAGTGTTTGAAAGCTTCTTACATACTCCCGGATGTGCCTAGTTTGTTGTAGTTCGTTTAGCTTGCAATGAGCAGTATATGCCGCATTCTCAGGGCTAAACTGTGTTCTGAGCTCATTCTTGAATTCCTCCCACGAGGAGATTGCATTGTTGCCATTTTTCATTTCCTTCGCTCGACTCTGCCACTAGAGTTTGGCATCTCCCGCTAGATACATCGGGGCCACCCTTAACTTGTTTTCATTCATGCTGATCTTAGTAACTTCAAAATAAGAATCAAGATCAAATAAAAAATTCTCCACTTCCCTCGAATCCCGGATGCCGTCGTAAGTCTTAGGCTCAGGGATCTTTCATCAACATGCTGACCTTAGTCCTTGTCTCCTCCAATTCATCACGAATTGAGGTGAACGCTTCTTATGCTTCGTTGGATAGGGATTCGACTCCATCTCCAAGAGTCTTGTGAGTACCGGATAGGAACTCAACTTCATCTTCAAGAATTTTGTGGGAACTAGCAAGTTGCTTCATTGCCTCTTCTAGGTTCCTCGATTCATCATCGCTTGTTCCTGCATCGTTGACACCAATAAAATCCATACCTTTGGTGGAATTTTTGTTAATTAGCTCACTGATGACGTCTGACTTGGCCATCAAGGTCTCAAACAATTTTAAATTGGCTACCACCGCCAAAAAGAATTCTTGGTTAGCCATCACGATTTTCCAAGCTTCAGATTGGGCTACCGCAGCAACAATCGAGTTTGTATCTGCCACTGCCGCTTTTAAAGCCTCATTTTCTTTTTCAAGGGCTTCAATTCGTTGAAAAATGAGTTCAAGATCTACTGCTTGATCACCCATTGGGGCCTCATTAGCCCTGCCCCTCTCAAGGGACTGTATTCTTTCCTCGAGCGCCTTAATGCGACTCATGGAAGTTTTTCCCATGTTCCCTTTTTTTTTTCTATTGTAAAAGCCGGATCACTTCCGCTTTGATACTAAATGTCATGGGCTCAGACACTTGGGACTGTGTGGCACTCACTTGGGTCGCGTTCAAGCAAGCTAGCCAAAGGTTATTCCGCTAATTCTGCATATAAGATGAGACATAGGTTAGATTCGGGCTGACGACCAAATAATGATAGTATTTGCAAGCACGATATGATAACGTAAGTGAGAGAACACATAAACATGACATCACATAAAAAAATCACAACCACACAAAGAAAGACACATAAATGAATAGTCATCGGGCTACTGGTTTATTATATTCGGTTGAGCATTACAAAGATGGTCAAGCCATTATAGCATGTTCGTGTGGGAAGGGGGGCACGCACAAGGCTAACAGCCCTGTCAAGCATCCGATCTAAGCAACTAGTCCAATTAGTGACTAATCACTCCTTCCTAAAGAGCATTAGGGGCATGTTGGGACTTGGTAGGAGGAAACATCAATATGTTACACCCATCACTCCATTGAAATTACAAAAATAAAATTAATTTTAAAAAAATTATTTCGCCATTTTATTATAAAATTCTTCTCCATTACAATTCCTCATATTACAAGATGTCCCCTTTACACCACGCTCATTAATTGTTTTGTACGGATGAGGCACTCGTCGGGTCTCTCATCTGGTGGTATTTGTATCATTAGTCACTTTCATGCGATGTCATCTTTATATCTCCCTTCTAGTTTTTAGTCTCCCACAGGTCTTAGGCTCTTTTTGGTCCCCAATCTCTCTTAGATATTCAAACTTTTGATGATATTTGTCTTTCTTTTAGTTGCTCGACTTTCTCCTGCTTGTGGTCACCTATCAGTCCTCATGAGATCCTTTTTTTTTTTTTTTTGACAAGATGAGATCCTTTCTTATGATGAATTACCTGAGCATTAAATTTGTTTTTATCTTTTTCATTCCTCAAATAGCATGTACTTTTATTTTTAATATTATGTAACCCATATAAGAAGTAATTGGTGGTACATGTCGTTTAACTATGGAAAAAAATAAATAAATGCAATGCAGGTAATTGTCACACTTTTATTTATGTTTGATTTAAATTTCTTTTTTTTTTTATGGAATGAATTAAATTTCTTAAATTGTTTGATATGAATAAAATCATACTTTGATCCCTTAATTTTATGATTTTGTGCAATTTAGTCACTCAAATGATTATTTATGAAATCAAATTAGTTTAATTGACTCTCTTAATTTTCAATTTTGAATTAATTTTGTTAATGTTTGAGAAATACTTAGCATCAATCTAAAAATAGTTAAGAAAGTCAACTGAATAAAATTTTAGTTAATTCCTATTTATAAAATACTTAGCAATATTAACTATAATTAATTGAGAATTATTTAAATAAAGACTAAATTAGTTCAAAATTGATGGTTAAAAAATTAATTAGAATATATTTTTGTTAAGGGATTTAATTGCATAAATTCATAAAATTCGGGACCAAAAAGTGTTTCTTCTCTAATTAAATATTTTACCTTAATTATTCCAAGTAAAATTAAAAATTTCAACTTAAACCAACATTAACGGTGCCACTTTTGTTGATGTTTTAATGGTATTGAACTTGGGGTATACTGCAGCATCTTGTCCAAAAATCGCAAACCCCTCGAAAAACCCTAAGAAAAGAGAAAATTATCAGCAGCCGTTGTTTTCAAAATCGAACTCAAATCAAATGGCCGGTGGTCGATTCAGAGAACTGCTGAAGAAGTACGGGAAAGTAGCTTTAGGTGTTCACTGCTCTGTGTCTGGAGTCTCAATCACTGGCCTCTTCATTGCCATCAAGAACAACGTCGATGTCGAATCCCTTTTCGACAAGTGGCATCTCCCTGGCATTTCAGGCAAAGAAACCCCACCAACCCAAGAATCTCAACTCAAATCCGATGATGGGCCTGTAACTGAAGAGAGTATGGCGGTGGAGAAGAAGAGGAATCGAACGGCTGAGCTTGCATCTTCCACTGGGGGGGCACTTGCTCTCGCGTTGCTCTGTAACAAGGCGCTGTTTCCCATACGGGTGCCGATAACAATTGCGCTTACGCCTCCGGTGGCTAGGTTCTTGGCTAGGAGGAAGATTATCAAAAACAATGTATGAATTTTTCTCTTAAAAAAATAACATTGTTTGGGACCTTAATTTTTTTTTTTCTCTTTTCTGTTTTGGTGGGTTTCTCTTGTGTCAATAATTGTTGAATGGAACAGATAGGGATTTCCTAATTGGAATGGGATGATCAGAATATGATATGGGTCTTACTGGATATCTGGAAGTATACTTATTTTTGTTGTTTGTATCGATGGAACATTAGATATAGAGAATTTCGGTTTAATCATTATTAGAGTCCATTGTTACATGAATCTGAAGATGAGATGAACTTGAAAAAAGTTGTGAACCTGTAGAGTTGCTGGACCTAGTGCGAATAGTAATTATTTAAGCTATCTGTCATTCTGTGATTATCATGATTAAAGAAATTCTTTCTACTTGTTGACAAACAAGGATTAAAATTCGATTCTTTTTCTTTCCTTTATTTTTCAATTGAGAAAAGTAGAGTAGAACTTAGAACTGCCATTTTTGTATTTCATGTATGAACCCTCATCATCTGCTGGGTTGGTTTTCTTATAGTCAAGGGAGGTTGTTTATTAGTCATATTTGACATGTTCCTTCGGAATTTTATATATTAATCCTGCATTTTCATGCATGTTCAATAACAATTTATATTTGCTAAAGTTAGCTTAGATTGTTGGTTGCTGTTGAGCCAAATTGTAAAATGTTTCAAGAGATTGTCATTAGTTCCTCAAGGAGAATGAGAATCTCCAAAAATCTTAGAATGCCCTGGAGTTTCAATTAGATAGTATATTCTTGTAGATAATGAAGCCAATTATGTAGCATTTTTAATTTTCCATTGCCTATTCTAATGCAAGTTCGTCAATTGCCTGACAATTTTCATGTTTTAAATTTAATGAATACTAGAGGAAAGATTTTCAATGGATTAACGATTTTTGTATCGTTTTATTTACTTTACTTGTTTGACAATGACACTAGCGAATAGAGCATTCTTTCTCTTCTAGCTCCTTCATTTTTCCATATCTGATGTCATTGAAGTGCTGTAATATCTTTAGGCAAAACAAGAAGCTTTTCTTGCTAGGATATCTGCAAAGGCAAACTTCTTTTAGTTTTATTTCACTATCTTTCTGTTTTATACAAAACAATGTTGCACTTATGTTTGGTTTCTTTAATATTCATGAATCTCTTGGGCCAGATATGAGTATTAATAGTTTCAGTTTTCATGTTCATTTCAGTATTAAGTTAATAGATGGATTGTAGTGTTACTTGTCCTGTTCATTTGGATGTCAACTTGATAGATGGGGTGAAACGGTCCATTGTCGTGCGAAGATTTCACTATTTTTTATTTAGTAAAATCTTTAGTTATTTTTGTTCATTCATTGTTTGCCTTGACTTATTGATGCTGCTTACTCTATGGTACATCTGCCTGATATGATTCTCGTCTGCGCTATCCATGGAAAGGTTGATTATGTTCATCTTCACCCACAAACTTATTAAGAAAGTAGGGAAATTTCATATCTTTTTTCCTCCTACTTTTTGAACGCTTACGGTAGCTTTCTTCCTGAAAGTCGATTCCTAAATATGGATTTCGTTTTAATTTCCTGCTTGCTATGCTAAAGAATTGAAGCTAAGACTGATTGCATTTGGAGTTTGACACAACACAATAATTAAATTCAATTTGCATTCCCTTGGGTCAAGTTCCATGTTTTTCTTCATAGGTAGCCTTATATATAGAGGCCAAAACAAAGTATCCAATTATATATTTGTGTTTATCCCGGATTTTTTGTAAGTCCATTGAATTGGAGTGCTAGCCCATTATAAGGATTGAAGCCCATGGAGATTCAAAGCCTATGTCCATGGGATAGTCAGATGTTTATGGACACAGATCAACCTTTATGTAAGGGGATTTTAAATTTTACCGCTAATTGTAAAGTATCCTAAATAAACAATCTGCCAACTTTCATTTTCCCTTTTAATGTTTGTGGGCTGGACACGTCATTTCAACAATTCATGATTATAGGCATTGAGGACAAGTGGAGGGAAAAGCGCCCTTTCCAAATCAACATGTTCTATATTACCTGACTGATCACCTAAGAAAACATTCGAACTTCCTTTTTTTTTTTTGTCCATTTAAAATTATTTCAATTATATATTGATTTGTTTTGAAAGAACATTATTTTCTTTTTTGTCTTTTTTTCTTTATTATTTTTATTTTTTCTTTTAAATGATATATTTTGCATAAAATAGAATGTACTATGAATATAATTAATTAAAAATTTTATCATTGATCAAACTAAAGCATAATTGTTTAGATATTCAAATATTTTTTTATTGCAATATTCAATTTACTCTTATACAAAAAATTATGTCTTTTACATACTAAATATTACCATATTAATGATAATACTAATTTTTTATTTCGTTAGTAATCAATTATTATTTTTACATGCTAGCAATAAATGATCTTTTTTTTTTCCATTTAAGAAAGATAAACAACTCAAAATCATTGGTTTACATTTCAAATTGATTACATGAGTTTGAATATTATACTTTACCAAATAAATAAAATGTCAAGAAAGATAAGATTTTAGTTAATCTTAGTGAAAAGTTAAACATACAACTCATATAACAAGAATATAGTATATGGTTATACGTAGGTTAAGAAAGATAAGATTTTAGAATGTAAAATTATGTGTTTTTTACATACTAAACAATTTCTTCACTCGCTGTACTGTACATATAACTTATATATAGCTAACATATAATGTTTTATGCATAGATAAATTCAAACTGCAGCATCATTATAACTAGATTATTCATAAGCTATATGTATATTATATTTATATATATATATATTAAAATGAAAAAAAACAATTTTCGAATATTATCTATTGAACAAAAAAGTGGTCGTCACTCTCACACAAAAGTGGTTTCCAAGGATGATAAAAATGAGAGATGAGAATTGGATCCTAATACAATAAATATCCTCTTTCTACAAATGAAATCACTTAATAACTTTATATTCTACAAAAAAAAGAAAAATTTAAATAAACAAATTATATCATTTATTATCATCCAAATTGTCATGTCTTTTCATGCCTTTTCCGTACAATCTCAACTTCCATGTCTTGTCCAGCAAAAAAATTTTGTTATGTCTGATTGAAAACTATTGCATTAGCGATCAAAATAATACTAAAATGACTGAAATCTAATTTTGAATATAATAAAAGATTTATTAATGGCTTTGTAAGAAAAGATTGAGCAAGAAAGATGAGAGACTAAATTAAGAAGTCTCTAATTTTATGAGAAAAATTAAAGTTTAAAACTGAGACTACTTTTTAACTTAAAGAAAATTTTTAAATTAAAGACTACTTTTTAAATTAAAAAAAATTTAAAAATTTGGGTGGATTAAATTGAAAAGAAAAAAGGTGGACTTAACTAAAACTTTGACTATCATTAATCAGAAGCTAGGTTAACTAAATTAACTCGTGATTAAGTAAATTAAACATCCCTTTGCTTGTTGAACACGTGGGGAACCATGCAACTAAGTAAATCTTACTCTTGCGAAAAATGGCAAAAGCTGAAGAAAGTTGCAGATAATAATATAATAATAAAATTGAAAGAATGTTTTTCCATTTCTTCTCTAAATTATACCATCCATCAATCATTTTTTTCTTTCTTCTTTTAACTGCATCAAGTCACCTCATCTCTTAACTTCTTCTCCTAATATTTTTCTATCAAACATCAGGTTAATTCAAGGAAGTTTCAATTATTGAAGCAAGGAATCGTTTCTTCTTTGTACAAAGGAAACCGAGACCTCACACCATCTCCATCAGTATTATCTTCCTTCATTTTTACTTCTTTATCAATTTCTATTTGTTTCTCCCCAAAATTTTTTCTTTTTTTTTCCCTGTTTGGTTGCAGAGTAAATGAAAGAAAAGGGAAGAAAATAATGTTTTGGCTTACTAAATAAGATTCTGTTGTTCAGATTGAGTCTCGGAACTGCCAATCTGCAGACCAATAGAAGGTCAATAGACCCGCCATATCTTCTATGCTCTCATCCAAAAATCGAAAAGAAAAGAAGGAAGAAATTAAGAAAAATTCAAAATCAAGTTGAACTCGTCTGTTGTCTGCCTCTTCGATCTCCTCCTCCTCGGCGTTGGTGCTTCCTTTGGCGTCCTGGAACTGTCACAGAGTAGAGAGAGGCCGATGAGAAGGAGGAGGGTAAGAAGGCAATAGAGGAGAGAGAGGCAGCCAAGAAATCTGCCAAGAAGAAAGAAAGTGGAAAAATGAGAGTGATAAAAGTAAAAGGCAAAAACAGAGGAGAGTTTTGTATTTAAAAAAACTTTTTGGGAAAATTAGAAAAATTCTCTTACATTGGGGAATGGGTGTCATTTCCTCCATATGTTATGAGAAGGCACAGTCAAATAAAATTCCTAATGAGGTGGAGTTCTGTAGTGCCCACAAAATAGGGCATGTGGTATATGAAGAGTAATTTAGTAATTAAAAATAATAATATAAAATGGAATTGATTAAATTAAGTAAAGGGTGAGTAGAACATATAATTCCCGTAAATGAGGCTTAGTATAATGTGAGCATAAATAATACATTTAGAATATATGTGAGGTATATTGTAAGAATAAGAAGGTATATTTAGGGTATATATAGAGTATATTGATAAATTTTGACTTGGTAAAAGTATTGGAGGTCAAAATAGAGTGAAAAATCAAGATATGGAGTAATAATGTCCGTGACTATATGAGTTACAATCGTGACAATCAAGCAATGTGGAATTTTATGAAGATTTCTCGAAGATTTTAAATCGGTTTCAAAGGTATTAGAGTGTCACACCTGTAACACATAGAGTCACGACCATGACATTTTTGTTATATAAGAATGACCACCGTCATTCATCATTTTAGCTCTTCATTTAACACCCCAAACACCAAGACCTGACCCCAAATACAGAAGGACATTATCTTAGCTTTCTCCCATGGATTTCTAAGCTCTCAAACATCAAAACCAAGATTAAAACCAAGAATATAGAGATCAAGGTGTGGAGAGGATAAAGCTTTGAGGTGGAAGGAGGAATTTGGTTTCCCTTGACAAGTCAATGTGTTTTTTGCTTTTTAGAGGTAAGTAAAACATGTTTCTTCAACTCTTTATGATGATTATGAGGTTATTGGTGTGATTGTTTGTGTTGGAAGGAAGAATCCCAAGTGATGGAATTTATGGAGGAAGTTGTTAGCTCATGTATGGGAGGTGTTTTTGGAGTTTAATTGAGTAAGAAATAAGGGCAATAGGATGAGATTATGTGTTTAAGACATAGATTGGGAATTTTAGAGATAGATTTATGATTACATATTTTTGGCATAATTATGAAAGTTAATGAAAATTTTATATTTATGATAGGAGACAAAGAAGGAGGAGGAGACGAAAATCAACAAAAGTAGACAAGCTTCATCAAGTTCTGTACATATATGTATTTTAGTTTGTCCTAATGTATGTTTGTTTATGTTAATTGAATGATTTATGTGACTAAATGATGAATTGTGTATTATGGCATATTTATGAATATAAAATGATATGTTGGTTGATTAAAAGTTTCATGCTTCGTTTTGGAAAATATGGTGACATGTTAAAAAGTATAAATGAGAAAATGGATTCATACTTGATCTTGATTTGTAAATGGTATAAGTAAATATTTAAATTAGTCAATGATAGGTCAAATTGGATTATATGGTATGTTGGCATGTAAATTAATAAATGTGCTTAAATGGATTAGTTCAAAAATTATTGTGGGAACTTGAATACTACTATAACAAGAAATAAATGTATGTTGGATATTGGCTCATGAATGACTTGTTAATGAATAATTATAAAAATAAATGTTAACCAAAGGGTGATTGCTCTCTATTTTGATATTGACAATCAAATTAATTATCACTAACATTCTTGTTGAGTGTTGTTTTGATAGTGTTCAAAGTTTCAGCACATTTGGTTAAGGTTTTCTCATTGAACAAACCAAGAATTTCATTGAGACGTATAACTCCCGACCGGGACAAGGAACTCCCGACAAGGACACAAGTCCAGACCGGGAAGTGGCATGTCCAGACCGGAAAAGCATTGCCTCAAAGTGTCTCAAAGTTCCAGTAGCCAAAGCAGACCGGGAAAGACTATGTCCCGACCGAGACCATTGGTTTCCAGGTGGGAACAACAATGTCTTGACCGGAACTGTAGAGCAGACAATATGGCTAAGGAGAAAAAAAATTCTCCCCCTCAACAAATACATAAAAAATATTATTTGAAGTAAATAAAAAGCTATTGTGTTCAAGCATATAAAATCAAGTCATAAAACATTCAAGCCAAAAAAAAATAAAAATAAATGTCAAACATTATTACATTCAAATTTTCCATATATATATATATATAATATGAAAAATTGGCCTATATTTTTTTTTGTCAAGACCTATTTTGCTAATATATATATTAGCGAAATAGGTCTTGACAAAAAAAAAAGGCCACATATACAAAAGATTAGCATATTAGCATATTAACATGATTGACCACATATCCAAATTCTCCTTCTTTGGCACCAATAAAAAGAACCAAAGCCAAAAGAAAGAAATGATCACATGCAAACGAAATATAAATGTGTTCCATAATTAGTTAAGTACAATCATAAAGTTTTGTCCAATAACAAGAAAAAGATAGATGATCAACCGATTGCACTCAATAATAATTATGTGGGACTAAAATAAATGTATGATTATCATCATCAAGCATCGAATAAACACTCAAAGTTCACAATAATGCTAAAAATTAAAGAACATCACAATGAACTACCATCTAACATGTCAATTTCTCTTTTAATGAAGTTCAATATTTCCTCACAAATTTAATAAAGATATCAGCAAGTTGGTTGGTGGTAGCAACAAATTCAAGCACAACATCATCTTTGTTCACATAAGAAATGATATCTAATATCTATTTGTTTGCTTCTTGAATGTTGAATCAAATTCTTGGAAATATTAATAGCACTCGTATTATCACATTTAATAGGAATGTTATTAAAATCTAATCCAAAATCCTTAAGTTGTTTTATCCATAGCACTTGAATACAACAACAATCGACGGCAACATATTCGGCTTTAGTGGTGGAAAATGCCATAGAATTTTGCTTCTTACTAAACCAAGAAACAAGGGAGTTTCCTAAAAATTGATAAGTAACCAAATTACTTTTCTATCAAGTATACTCCTAGCATAATTTGTATTTGAATGAGCCACAAGATCAAATGAAATGCATTTAGGATACTATAAGCCTAAATGTTGTGTGCTAATCAAATATTTTAAAATCTTTTTAACAGCAGGCAAATGAGACTCTTTAGGACAAGATTGAAAATGTGCACATAAGCATATTGCATACATGATATTGGGTCTACTTGCGGTAAGATAAAAAAGGCTATCGATTATACCTCAATATTTCTTTTCTTCCACTTGCTTGCCATTCTCATATTTGTCAAGCTTGATGGCAATGCTTATAGGAATCTTGCTTGCCTTAGCTCCATCCATCCTAAACCTTGTAAGCAAATCATTGGTGTACTTAGCTTGATTGGTGAAGATCCTATTCAGATGTTGTTTGATTTGGAATCCAAGGAAGAACTTTAGCTCCCCTATCATGCTCATCTCAAACTCACTTTGCATACACTTAGAGAATTCTTCACACAAGCACTCATTAGTAGCACTAAATACAATATCATCCATATAGATTTGTACAATGAGAGTGTCATACTTATGCATTTTTATAAAAAGAGTTATATCAACCTTGCCTTTTGAAAATTCATGTTGCAAAAGAAAATTACTTAGCCTTTCATACCAAGCTTTAGGGGCTTGCTTCAAGCCATATAAAGCCTCAATAAGTTTAAAAACATGATTTGGAAGATCATGTTGCTCAACATAAACTTCCTTCTTAATATAACCATTAAGAAAAGCACTTTTTACATCCATTTGATATAATTTAAAATCCATGTATGATACAAATGCAAGCAACATTCTAATAGCTTCTAACCTTGCAGCAGAGGCAAAGGTCTTATCATAGTTTATTCCTTCTTTTTGGTTATAACCTTTAGCCACTAGCCTAGCTTTATTCCTAGTAATGTCACCATTTTCATCAAGTTTCTTTCTAAATACCCACTCAGTGCCAATAATAGGATAATCATTAGGTCTAGGGACAAGTCCATACCTTGTTTCATTCAAATTGGTTGAGTTCTTCTTGCATGGCAAGGACTAAACTCTCATCACGCAAAGCATCATCAATATGTTTAGGTTCAATTTGAGAGATAAAGGCTAGACTATTAAGATGCTTAAGGGAGTGTCTAGTAATTACCCCTTTTGATGGCTCACCAATGATAAGGTCTCTAGGATGGTCTTCCTTGAATTGCCACTCCTTAGGTAGATCTTTATGATCTTGAATTTGAGGTATCATAAGTGCATTTTCAACTTCATCCTTAGGAGGATCAACTACCGCTATCTCTTAACAATCATTTGGAGGTTGGTTTTGATCATTAGTTCCTTATTATTGAATTGGCTCTTCAAATAAACCTATATCATCTTCAACAACAACTACCCTTCTCAGCTCAAGGGGGGTTAGATTCATCAAATACAATATGCATAAATTCTTCAACGACTAAGGTTCTTTTATTGAAGACTCTATAGGACTTGCTAGAGTTTGCATAGCCAAGTAAGATACCTTCATCGGTTCTAACATCAAATTTTCCAAGATTATCCTTGGAATTCAATATAAAGCACTTGCATCCAAATACTCTTTGATATGAAATCCTAGGCTTTCTACCATTCCATAGCTTATAAGAAGTTTTGTTTAATAAAGCTTTTATGAAAACTCTATTTGAAATGTTGAATAAGGTATTAACAGCTTCGACCCAAAAGTATTTAGGAAGATTATACTCATTGAGCATAGTTCTAGCCATCTTAACCAATGTCCTATTCTTCCTTTCAATAACCCCATTACGTTGAGGTGTTCTAGGGGAAGAAAAGTTATGATTAATGCCAATTTGAAAACAAAACAACTTAAAAGAATTATTTTCAAATTCTTTTCCATGATCACTTTTAATAGAAGAGATCTTAAAACTTTTTCATTTTGAATATGTTATGCAAGAATTTTAAAAGCATTAAAATTATCATCCTTATTAGCAAGAAATGATACCCAAGTAAATCTAGAGTAATCATCCATAATCACATATGCATAGTGCATTCCACCAATGTGAAGGGTTTTGATTATATATCACATACATATAACGCAGCGGAAAATAAAAATTTTCAAAACCCGAATCAAAGGATTTTCATGTGCCAATTAAAACTAATTTAACCAAAGAAAATTCAGAATTTATACCTTTATAATTTCTTGATTTTTCTTCAACTTC
>CATIWF010080749.1:0-10620 GCA_949630135.1 Balakata baccata | reverse complement strand
TTATTATTATTATATGAAGGTTATACGTTAGTTATATGTAGATTATATGTTATTATATTATTATCACTATACTATTCTGTAATTGTGCAAAAGTTATATGTAAAGTATATGAATAGTAAATGTAGGTTATATAATTTGAATCAAAAAAAAAAATTTACCTCCTCTCATGGCAAATCTCAATATTCTCATCCACACAAAAAAAAAAAAATCAAAATATACAATAAATTTACCTCCTCTCATGGCAAATCTTGCAAATTCGACAACAGATCAGTTAAGAAAACGACATAAACCGATGAAAATAGCAAAACAAATCACGAAAAATCTTAGGTCTAAATAAAATTACGAACTGGAGATGGGTGTACGAACAGAGCACTTGATGAAGAAATCAGAGGAGAGTGGATCAGTGATTTGTGAACAGAAGACGAGATTAAAACAGAGATGGGCTCGCAAACATGCACTGGATGAAGAGAAAAATATTGAGATTTCAAGAGAACAAGCAAACAAACAGAGGAGAGGAGAGGATAGAGAATGGAGAGATAGACCATAAAAAAGAAAAGAAGCCTTGAATGGCACAGAGAGTTTATCGCAAATAGAACAATTAAAGGAAAAATAGAGTTTCCTCAAAAGTGTAATTAAGTTTTGATAGTTTTCACATTTGCGGTATTTTGAAAAGTGGTTGTTATTATAATAATTATTTATTAAAAAGTGTGAAGTGGCATCTTCTTTTCAACAGAATAGATGTCAATTAAAGTTGTAAAAATGGATTTGGTTAATGAATTAGAAAATGCAGTAGATGACGGATTTAAAATTGAATCAAAATTAAAATTGAGTCAAACTTGTCCATATAAAATTTTTGTAAAATATAATATTTAACATATTTTATACATAGTAAAATTTAAAAATTATTAAAATTAAACATATTTCATACACAATAATATATTCAAAGTATTAAATATTGAAATTCAAATTAATATATAAATATATTTCTAAATATTTTTAATTATAATAATATCAATATTTATATATATCATTTTTAAAAAATAATATAATTTATTTATCTATATATTCTTTATTTTTAAAAAATTATAATAAAGAATAATTTGTAAAAAATAATATTCAATGTACATTCATTTTTCAAATAAAATATTTTATATCGAGATAACTAATTTATATAATAATTTTATCATAATATATATTAGTAATATAAATACAAATATGTAAATTCAAATTTATTAAATATATATATTTCTTAAATAATATTAATACTTTTATAAAAAATTAAATTAATGTATAGTTATATAATGAATTATTGATAATATAATACATATTCATGTATTGGTAATAAATATTTATAATTCAAAGACATCAAATAATTTCAAGAATTATTTATTTGTCATATTTTTATTTTATAATAAAAATATAAAAAACTAAATATTGATTTTATATAAATTTCTTTTCAATACTATGAATAATTTTATAAATAGCTAATTTTATGTAAATTTAGATAAGTTCATTTATAAATAAAATTAATATGGTCAGTTCTTGGGGCAAACTAAATACTCTCCGGTTCACAACGCCAAAATCGACTAGTTTGAGACCTGATTTCCAATTTTTTTTATTGAACCGGTTGGACTAGTTCGGTTTTCATAACATTGATACCAATACTTATTTTCTATGGATAAATTTATAAATTCATTTATTAATCACATTTATACAAATATTAATATAAAAATAAAAATAAATTGTTATTTTATTTAACTATATATTTATTCACATATAAATAAATTTACAACAACTAAGCATTAATTTCATACTAAATAGGTTGGCCATATAAATTTTCTATTCCCAAATTATTCGTTTTGAATCGCTTCAATATCGACTAATTGTAAATGAAAAATACTAGCAATAATTTTTCATATAATTTTCACTATATACTTCTAATATAAAAAAGATATCTATATCTCTTTTATTATAAAATATTATTAGTTTTTATAATAAAAATTAATATTTAATAAAAATATTCTTTTTTTTTATTAGAAATGTATGATAGAAAGTATATAAGAAAGTGTTGATAGCGCTTCACCGTTGTAAATTTTTAACTCTAAACTCTAAATGCATGAAATTTAATAAAAATCTTAGGACATTATACGATAATTTAAATTAGAAGGACTACACAATAATATTATGTTGTTATGCAATAATTACAATTGAATGAAAAGCATTTGATTTCCCAAGAAAAATTAAAACAACTTTTTGAGGAAGGAAAGCCAAACGTGGGTTTGCAGGAAGAGACAGAGAGAGGCTTAAACATTAGTGTCATGTTGTCTTTCATTCTTCTGTCCTAAAAACCTATACTCTCCTTATTCATTCTCACTCCTATATGACCTGCTATCAGCCAACTCACCCCTCATTCAATTTCCCTACTCACCCTTCTTTTTCTTTCCTTTTTTTTTTTTTCTTAATTCGAGGATACAAATTGTGGAAATTATTATTTTTTTTATATAAATGAGATGAAATTTTATCCATTATAAGTGATAGATTGTTATATATACATTTTTTTTTTATTACAATAGGGGATGAGGGGTTTGAACCTGAGCTCTATTGCTAAAGTGAAGATGCACTTTTCACTAGACTAAGTCAATGCGTGTTGTTATATATAAACTTTTATTTGTTAAGTTAACAGGAAATCATAATTTATTATTGTTTTATTTTATAATTAGATGTATTTCATATTTAATTTTAACTGAATTGGCATTGAAGAGATTCATTGAAAAATAAATTTTTTCTTTTTTACTCAGTGCTCGAACTCAGTTGCATATGCTTAATATTTAAGACATGCATATGGCCATTGACGGATGAAGATGTGTGCAACTATGCACAAGAATTATTCCTTGCACGAGGGGCTGCCCTCCCTGTCTGAAAATTTGAAAGAGTAAAAAGTAAACAAATAAGTTTGTCCCATCATCCCAACCCAAGAACAATAATTATAGGCTTAGCAATTTTTCATTTTGCTTGTTATATAATTAAAAAAAAAAAACTCAAGTTTGAATTTTAATAAAATATAAATGAATCATGTTGAATGCATAATAATTATTTGAAAAAAAAGAAAAAATTTAAAATCCAACTAAATCTGAAATTTTAAATTAAATTAAAATCAATTCAAATCTGTATGATTTAATCTAAATTTATTCATTTAAATTCAATTAAATAGATCAGCTAGACGGATTTGAATTAGGGTCGTGCCAAATTTGTTCTCAATTTTCAATACTGAGGTATTCAGGTAGCTGCATAATTATAATTTAAATTCGAAATTTCTAATTAAGTAAAAAAAATTTTCATATCAATTAATTCAAATATTTTTAGATTAATTTATTATTAATTTAATTTATATATAAATAAATTTATAGATATAAATAATTAATTTTTAAGAATGAATTTATAAACTCGACTCATAAATATAAATAATTTATAGACCCCATTCAGATATAATCACTATAGATGTTTGGGATTGTTATTAAATGTCATAAAAACAAGTTTTAAATTTTTTTATTTAATTGACTGATTTTTTTTAATTATTTATAAACTATTTTTTCCAAACTTATTTTTAGAAAAAAAAAATTTTATTTACTTGTTTATGCTAAAAACAATTTTTAAAACTCAAAAAATATTAAAAATTTTGAAAAACACTTTTCGAGTATTAAACGGGACCTATATGTCCCAGTTTACATATATGATGAATAGGGATGGTAATGGGTAGGGTATCCGTAAAAAATACTATACTGAAACCCGATTAGTATTACCCATTTATCATTAAAAAATTTAAAATAAAATAAAATTCAAACTAAATAAATAATTAAAATTTAATAAAAAAAATATACAAATAATCTATTATAAATTACTATAAAACCAAATAAAATAAACAAAATAAAAATTCAACATATTTAAATTAAAATAATTCATCAAATCGTATAAAAATAATATTAAAACAATAAAATTTAAATATTCTACATTATGATAAAAAAAATTATATTTCAAATTTTCAACTTCCATTACATTTTTAATTTAACAACACATAAAAAATAATTAATTATATCATTACATTCAATAAATTACAATAAAATAAATTTTATATATATAATCGGATTTATCGGGTAAAGGATATCCGGGTCGGATATCCGGAAACATCTATCCGTACTCATCCCAAAATTATAATAAAATTATCCATTAGAATTTAAACATGTTCAAATTAAGCGGATACGTACGAAATCTATAACCGTTGCCGTCCCTAATAATGAACTCTTTTTTTGTAGAAAAAATAGAGAAGATTCACATCTTAATAATTCGAATTAGATGGTCCCCATTCCCCAATATATGCTTGAGTAATTTCTGAAATTACCAAAATTTCTTAATTTATCCCCTGCAGTTTCTCTAAGAAGATAAAATCAAGAATTAATTATTCTGCTACAATATATGAAGAACTGGCAATCATCCATTATTAGTTAATCAAAGTTTCATATAAAGGATTTGACAAATTTTCAGATTAATAATTTTGCCAAATTAATTCAAACCATTTGCTTAAAAAGTTTGAAAAAGCTATGCTAATTGCTTTATGAACTAAATCTGAACAAATCTTTTTGAATTGACTAAATGTTTAGTACCCAAATGCTAATGGACAAATATTTTTCAAGTATAATTAGTGAGAGAAATTATAATAACCGTGCATTAAAATGTGAAAGAAATCCTCAAAAATGTCCTATTATTATTATCATAGATATCGATGATAGTAACCTCACAACTCCTTTTGTTTCTGAAAAAATTTTCAAAAAATACCAATGATTTTTCCCTTGATAAAAATAAAATAATATTCACATATTTTCCAAGTTCATCTCCAATGGTTCATTTCACTATTAACCACTTGGTTAATAGATTATTAGCAATTATGCTCAGGTTAAAATTTGTAAAATTGGGATTTAAATTGAAATTAAAATCCTAAAAATTTTAAAGAAGATATAAAAAGTTTTAGACAAAGATTCTTTAAAAGAAATGTCATCCATCCATGTATTAAAGTTGAATAATATAACCTTGGAGTCACATGGGATGGAGATGGGAGAAAAAAAGGGTTCGTATATAAGCTAGAGCTATAGAATTCTAGACATGAAAAAGGAAATTTAATTGACTAAACACACATCATTAGACAAATACGAACAGATTTAACTGTAATTAATTAAACTCCAAATAGAATTAGTATCGGATCGTAAAATGGATGAATATACTCGTGATTTAAAAAAAAAAAAAAAGAAATTAAAAGAGGCTGCTGAAGAAAAATACCCTCCAATTTTAATTTGCTAGACATGGATACAGAAAAAAGATCGAAAACAAAAAAGGCTTTTAATTTCATGATAACACCAAAAGAAATAAAGAGTGTATCATACTCATCATGCCCACAACACCTGCATATCAAAATCCAATCTTCAAGAAAATTAGTATAGCACTAACCCATTAAGGACCCCATTCATGTGCAAAAGCAAATTGGGGTTATAAGACAATGGTGATGAGGACAAATTTTACTGTGAGGCGGAGCAAGAAATTGCTGACTAGTGGGTCAATACACCATGCCAATATATTGTACCATTCCATATATTTAGCTGCAGACTCTGTCTAATAAAATTTTGCTAAACATAAAGGGGTGAGAATGTGTCAAGGGGATGGGGTTGTGACAGTCGACAGATAAGACTGTGGAAGTTGACATATGAACAATAAATGTCTCTCTTGTGTTTGTGTGTGCGTGTATAAAAACTAGGGTCTTGGTGAAATATTTTATATATAGGATTCTTTGTGTTGAGTGGCCTGGCTGCAGCCATGGGAGGGTTGAAACACTTGGTGATTGTTAAGTTTAAGGAAGGTGCTGTGGTTGAAGAGATCATGAAAGGGATGGAGAAGCTGGTTGCTGATGTTGATCTTGTCAAGTCCTTTGTATGGTGAGTCTTCACTTCCAACTTATTTATATTTTTTTATGGAAGATATTCACATATTTAATACAAATATGTGAGAAATCAAATATGTTTCTTGTATGTTAACAGGGGACAGGATTTGGAAAGCCCAGAGATGCTAACACAAGGCTTCACTCATGCCTTTTCAATGACATTTGATAAGAAGGAAGATTACACTGCATTTCAAACTCATCCTAATCATGTTGAATATTCTGCTACATTTTCAGCTGCTATTGAGAAAATTGTGGTGCTTGTTTTCCCAGCTGTTCAGGTTAAACCACCACCTGCATAATCTATATATAAGATCTAGACTTAATTACTTAATTAATAAAGAAAAGGGTATTTGTATTCCATGACTTTCTATTATATGTGTGTATCAATTATATGTGTTAGCAAGCTTTGGCCATTTCCTTTTACCTCTGCTTGCAGCTTCGGCATCAACTCTTGTATCATGGAAATGCTTTATTGTTTTTTTATGATCATTTTGGGCTTTTGATGAATTGACAAGCTACCAGCTATGAGATTTGATATGTCTGTAATTATTTCCATTTTATCAGTATTGAAGATGATACTTACTAGTCAAAAAGCACTTTCCTCACTTTTGACTTTTTGGCTATCTAACATATGTGCCTCAATAATATATTTCTAAATTGACACCAAGAAATTCAAGAAAATATTCAAATAAACAAAGATAATTTGCCAAGATAAAATTATAGAAGGAGAAAGATATTCTCCAGTTAAGCATAATTATTTATGCAAATGTGAGCTCATGATCTAGCAGTTTGTACAAAATCATAAACAGACACAATTTAGAATTGAGGGGTGACCGAACATGTGCTCTAAAGACCGATCAGTCAGTGAGATATCATGAATCTCTATGAACAGTGAAAGAAAAGGAGGAGACATCAAGAATCTAAATAAAGGATATTGAAAAAGTATTCCAAATGAGGATTACAGATGCACCAGAGAACAAAGCTCACTTTGACAATCTGAATTAATTCTGCACACAAACCCAAAAAAATTGGGAAAGGAAGAAAATAGGGAAAAAGAAAGTAGAAAGATAAGAAGGAATTCATAGTGAATGTTCTTCATTTGATTCTCAAAGATGCCAACATTGTGATATTAAAGTAGATTCTTTGTCATCTATATTCAATCTTAAAGACCAAGAAACCCATCAATTTTCTTTTACCATTTGAAAGGAAATCAAGAAAATGCATACCTTGAAGAAAATCAAGTTCTTACATTCATTCTTTCTCATCCTTAATGTCTTTTGCATCAGTTGTCTGTCCCAAAACACTTCAACAAGAAGTTTCTGTGGTAAAATCCCAATTCAAACACCCTTTTCAAGCTCAGATTCAACAGCTTCATCACCAGTACTCAATCACATGATATTATGCAGATCTCAAAAGCTGTATTTCAGAACCTCTCTTGGTCTTTTTCATGTCTCTTCTATAGATTACACAACTAAAACAGTTACCATTAATACTCACTCTCCTTGCTCTTCTTCTTCAAAGCATTTTGTCTCTCCTTCTCTTTTATCTGCTGGTTTTCCTACTCCACCAAGGCCTAATTCCCTTCTTCTGTTCAACTGTTCAAGCAAAAGCTACCCCATGTCATCTTTTATAGGCAATTGCTCTCATTGGAATTCTTGTGCAGCAGCTTCCTATTCATGTCTATTAGTTAATGATCTTGAAAAGCTTGCCAATGGCTTTCATCCAAAAGATCTGAGGTGTACCCATTACAGCCCTGTGTATAATGCTTCAATTAATGATGATGACAACATGGGATTTGAGTTGGGGACAAGAATCTCTTTTGACATACCAGATCATGTGCCAGATATATGCAATGAGTGTCAAAAGTCTAATGGAAATTGTGGAGTTGGGTTGAGGTGCATATGCCATCCTAAAGAATGTAGTAAGTCCTTGCTTTAATCTCTAAAAAGAATTTGATTTCTTCTTCTTGCAGTTGATGAATTTGTGGGTTCTTAATTTGTGCAGAAGATAAGGTCATTTCTATGGCTGGATCAGTGAAGCTTCATGGTAACAGTGTCCTCTTCTCCATAGTTTCTACGATTCTAGTCCTGGTTTACTTCATAAACCTTCCATAACTGCTATAACTTTGCCAAGTTGATCCTTAATTACTGATGCTTTGATCCTTAATTACTGATGCTACCAGCAGATTAAGTATTAATTTGCTTATGAAGTTCAACTTTTGAACCTAATTAGTACGTTATAGTGTACTCAATTTAATTTGGGAATTTTTTTTTTCATTGTTTTTGCTTTTACTTTAGAAATCAATGCACAATTAAAGGTAAAAGTGTAATAAAATTCAAGCTAGTAAAAATTGAACAGAGAGAGAAATCTAAAATACGAGCTGCCAAAAAAACAGACAAACTGACAACAATGTTCATGACAAATCTGATAGCTACAATGGGACAGACACATAGCTTAGCAGAATTATTGAGAAGTAGAATCCATTAAGGTTGTAACATTGTAACATACAAGAAAAACAATCCAAATTTGAATGTTTGTTAGCTAACCCACTTCAAAATCGTACAATTCAAATAAATTAGTGAATTCAAACTGTCATACTAGTTAGTGCATATCCTATCTGGGTACCATTAATTGTTGACATTTTGCCCAAAGTGCTTGTTGACAGATATCAGCTTGCCATGCCATCACATATTTTTATTAGAGTGATTTAGCCCTTAAATTTCAGCTTAAGAGGTAAAATTTTAGTTTCATGCATATCATAATTAAATAGTATTATTTTTCTCCCCATCATTTCTCTCTCATCTATTGTAAAACTTTAGTGAAATATGTATATTTCAAAATATAAAATTCATTGAAAAATTATTGATTCTGTGCATATTTATAAATTTGGACCGAGAAATAAATAAAATTTTTTTGTCTGACATGTAAAAATTTCACATTGTTTGGTTCCCTAGAAAAATGGGCAATCACTTCATTTGATCCTTATAATTTGGGTTTGCTATGGGCCAATCCCAAACCTTGCTGAAATTGGGGAAGGGAATCTTACAAAAATAATTGCAAAAATGTCATTCCCTAAAATTTTTTTCAAAAATATCGTTCACTTAAAATTTTTTTCAAAATTGTAAATATCTTCAAAAATCATTGTTTACCAACGTTTATGGCAAATTAATGAAAATTGAATTTATAAAAAAAATTTCAAATATTTACTTAAAAATTACTCAAATTATACTCAATATTTATCTAATTTTCACTAAAAAATAATAAAAGTTAAATTCACACATGTTTTACTTAAAGATTTATCAAAATTTACTTAAAATTTACCCAAAGTTTATCACAAATTAATAAAAATTGAATTTACAAAAAATTTTTCAAAGATTTACTTAAAATTCACTCAAATTATACTCAATATTTATCTAATGTTTACTAAAAAAAATAATGAAAGTTGAATTTATACAATGTTTACTTAAATATTTATCAAGATTTACTCAAGATTTACCTAAAATTTACTCAATATTTATCACAAATTAATGAAAATTGAAGTTACAAAATATTTATCAAATATTTACTTAAAGTTACTCAAGTTATACTAAAGATTTAACTAATATTTATCAGAAAATTAATGAAAATTAATGTTACACAATGTTTACTTAAGAATTACTCAAAGTTTACCCGAAATTTATCCAAGATTTGCTCTAGATTTCTCCAAAAATCTACCCAATGTTTACCAAAGTAAATGACCTTAACTAAGTTAATTAAATACAAATTTTCATATTTTTTTTGTAATTAAGGTTTGTCCAGAGTTTAATTTGATAATTAAATGAATTAAATTCAACTTTACATTTTTTTCTAATTAAGTTAATTAAACAATGATTAAAAATAAATAAATACATCCATAAAGATAAATATTGGCCTTGTAAATTAATAAAATTATTAATTCAAATTAAAAATATGAAAACTGATTATTTTGTCTTAATTAAATGAAAAATATATTAAATAAACACTCAAATCTAATATGTGAAAAAAATAGATAAAAATAAAAATATAAAAAATAAAAATACAAAAAATCTATCGATAAAATTAAAAAAAACTTTTATAATATTGGTGAACAGCATAAATTTTCCATTGGGAAATCGTGGGCCACATTGATTGTCATTTGGTCCAATATCATCAAAAGCCCGTTTGTTATTGGATTTGAAAAAAATAATTTTTTGAAAAATTTTTATATTTTTAATATTTTGAGTTTTAAAAAATATTTTTAAATAAAGCAGGCAAATAATATTTTTTTAGAAATATTTGAAAAAAATAGTTTATAAAAAATTAAAAAATAATCAATTAAATAAAAAAATTCAAAATATATTTTTAAAACAATAATTCTAAACACTTCGAAGTAATTGTGCTACTAGCCTACTTCACACCAAATCATATATTATAGACTGACTGAGTCAATTTTCCTCTAAGTTGGGAATTCAACATGAATATTGGTACTTATAATGTATGAAAGAGATGTGAATGAAACTTGTTGGTCAGATTAAATTGATGTATTTCTTCATAGATTAATAAGTTAATAATATATTATTCCACTGAAATTAATTTTAATTCTATAAAATATGTAATTGATGGCCAAAATCATTTATTTG